>OW121743.1:66778248-67060748 GCA_933228675.1 Stomorhina lunata
TGCGTTTTTATACCCACCATCAAAAAGAATGGGGGGTATATTGAGATTGTCATTCCGTTTGTAATTTCCTTAATATTGACTCAAAAATCAAAAACGATATATATTCTGAATCCTTATGAAATTCTAAGACAATTGAGCGATGTCCGTCTGTCTGTCCGTCTGTCTGTCTGTCTGTCTGTCTGTCTGTCTGTCTGTCTGTCTGTCTGTCTGTCTGTTGAAATCACGATAACGCCTAAACGAAAGGAGCTAGCTCACTGAAACTTAGCAAAAACATTCTTCATTTATGAGAAAATTTTGGTATTGAAATTGGGCAAAATCGGTTAACATTTGACCATAGCTCCCGTATAACCTCGTCTAGACAAGTCGCTTATTTGCTAATAACTGACAAATTATAATAGCTATGATGATAAAATTTGGTATCTAGAAGTTTTCCATAAGCACTAGGCAGTATATAAAATTTCATCGAAATCGGTTCACATTTAACCATTGCTCCCATATAAAAAACATACGGAAACAGCCAAAATTCCACCTGAAATTCACTTAAATGCCAATAAATGCTAAAATGTAATAGCTTTCGCCACCAAATTTAGCACAAATAAGTCTTATGTGAATACCAGCCAGTGTGCAAAATTTTGTCACAATCGGTCACCATTTGACCATAGCTCCCATATAAAGAACTTACGGAAACACAAAAATACAAAAAGAAAAGGGGGGTTTATGTCCGTCTGTCCGTTAGATAAAAGCGCGATAGCGCCTTAACTGAAAGGGCTACAGCAACAAAATTTTGCAAAGCAAGTCTTATGTGAATGCCAGTCAGTGTGCAAAATTTTGTTACAATCGGTCACCATTTGACCATAGCTCCCATATAAAAAACTTACAGAAACACAAAAATACAAAAAGAAAAGGAGATTTATGTCCGTCTGTCCGTCAGATAAAAGCGCGACAGCTCCTTAACTACAAAAGCTAGAGAGACAAAATTTTACAAAAGTATTTCCGATATGTAACAAAAGTTTTGTACTGAAAATGGGCGAAATCGGTTCACATTTAGTTAGAGCTCCCATATAACCCCGCCCCGGGAAACACATAAATGCTGATAAATTGAGTACAATTGTGATAGCTATGACGACTAAATTTAGTATAGAGAAGTTTTATGCAACTATTGGTCAGTATATCAAATTTTATAGGAATCGGTCCATATTTGACTATAGCTTTCATATAAAAAACACTCCCGGAAACCAAAAAAATGTTTAGCAAGGACCAGTTAAAAGCTATTAAATTAGAAACTGTGACAGCTATTGCCACTAAATTTTGCAAGAATAAGCCCTGTATAAATACCAGCCAGTGTGTGAAATTTTGTTACAATCGGTCAACATTTGGCTATAATTCTTATATATTTATATTACATCCCCTTTTTTATATCTACAATCAAAAAGATTCGGAGGTACAAGCAGCATATTAAGATTATGTATATGGTAGATGCATTAAGAACTCCTAACAAAATATATGGACCTGTCGTATTACTATCAACTTCTTTATCTTAACTTAATATTAAGCTAAACGAAAAGTATTTAACAACTTATTAATGTAAAACTATACCCGGTTACGATAACGAATTTTTTTCAAAGTAAATAATTACTAGGGAAACCACTTAAACACTTTTGAATCTTGAACTATAAAGCTTCTGCAACCGAAGTTATTCCAAATATTTTACCAACAATACCAACTAGCGTAACAACTTTTTTCCAATTTGGTCCACGTTTTGAATTTGCTGCAGCCTCGTAGATATATGAGATATGTTTCTAAATTTAACACAACTTGATGGTGGGTATATAAGATTCGGCACAGCCGAATATAAAACTCTTACTTGTTAAAGAAGAGTTTGTATGGGAGCTATGGTCAAATGTGGACCAATTTCAACAAAATTTGGTACAGTGATTTTAATTGACATAAGCAGTATTTGTTTTAAATTTCATGAAAAAATATTGATATTCGTGGCCAATATAGCAATTCCGGGAAGTGGGACCTATGGGAGGTACCATAAATAATGGACCAATTTTGACCAATTTCAATAGGCATGGTCCCATTATCAAAAAAATGATCTGTGCCAAATTTTATCAAATTATCTTTAGAATTGCAACCTGTAGTTTGATTACAAGGTTTACATGGGGGTCCAGCCAGCCAGACGGACGGACGGACATCGCTAAATCGACTCAGAAAGTGATTCTAAGCCTATTGGTATACTAAAAGGTGGGTCTAAGACAAATATTTCTATGCGTTACAAACATCAGCACAAACTTATAATACCCTTTTCACCTATGGTGGTGAAGGGTATAAAAAATTAATTTTTCTAAAAAATTTTAGTGATCCCAAAATTTCGTTAGATTTCCATTTAAACGCATAATAACAAAGTTACAGCCATTTAAAGTTTTTTTGTGAAAAATTTCGATTATTTTTGAAAAAAAGTTAATTTTTCTAAAAAAAATTTAGTGATCCCAAAATTTCGTTAGATTTCCATTTGATCGCATAATAACAAAGTTACAGCCTTTAAAGTTTTTTTCGATTTTGTATGAAAAAAAAATTTTAGTGATCCCAAAATTTCGTTAGATTTCCATTTAAACGCATAATAAGTTACAGCCATTTAAAGTTTTTTTATGAAAAATTTCGAAAAAAAAATTTTTATGAAAAATTTAAGTGATCCCAAAATTTCGTTAGATTTCCATTTAAATGCATAATAACAAAGTTACAGCCATTTAAAGATTTTTTTATGAAAAATTTCGATTTTGTATGAAAAAAATTTAATTTTTGTAAAAAATTTTAGTGATCAAAAAATTTCGTTAGATTTCCATTTTAACGCATAATAACAAAGTTACAGCCTTTAAAGTTTTTTTCGATTTTGTATGAAAAAAAAAAAATAAGAAAAATTTTAGTGATCCCAAAATTTCGTTAGATTTCCATTTAAACGCATAATAACAAAGTTACAGCCATGTAAAGTTTTTTTATGAAAAATTTCGACTTTGTATGAAAAAAAAATTTTTTATGAAAAATTTTAGTGATCCCAAAATTTCGTTAGATTTCCATTTAAATGCATAATAACAAAGTTACAGCCATGTAAAGTTTTTTTATGAAAAATTTCGACTTTGTATGAAAAAAAAATTTTTAAGAAAAATTTTAGTGATCCCAAAATTTCGTTAGATTTCCATTTAAACGCATAATAACAAAGTTACAGCCATTTAAAGTTTTTTTGTGAAATATTTTGATTTTATATGAAAAAAATTTAATTTTTGTAAAAAATTTTAGTGATCCCAAAATTTCCTTAGATTTCCATTTAAACGCATAATAACAAAGTTACAGCCATTTAAAGTTTTTTTTGTGAAAAATTTTGCTTTTATATGAAAAAAATTTAATTTTTCTAAAAAATTTTAGTGATCCCAAAATTTCCTTAGATTTCCATTTAAACGCATAATAACAAAGTTACAGCCATTTAAAGTTTTTTTATGAAAAATTTCAATTTTGTATAAAAAAAAAAAATGTTTTCATGAAAAATTTTAGTGATCCCAAAATTTCGTTAGATTTCCATTTAAACGCATAATAACACAGTTACAGCCATTTAAAGTTTTTTTGTGAAAATTTTCGAATTTTTATGAAAAAAAAAATAATTTTTCTAAAAAATTTTAGTGATCCCAAAATTTCGTTAGATTTCCATTTAAACGCATAATAACAAAGTTACAGCCATTTAAAGTTTTTTTGTGAAAAATTTCGATTTTTTATGAAAAAAAGTTAAATTTTCTTAAAAAAATTTAGTGATCCCAAAATTTCGTTAGATTTCCATTTAAACGCATAATAACAAAGTTACAGCCATTTAAAGTTTTTTTGTGAAAAATTTCAATTTTTTATGAAAAAAAAAAATAATTTTTCTAAAAAATTTTAGTGATCCCAAAATTTCGTTAGATTTCCATTTAAACGCATAATAACAAAGTTACAGCCATTTAAAGTTTTTTTGTGAAATATTTTGATTTTATATGAAAAAAATTTAATTTTTGTAAAAAATTTTAGTGATCCCAAAATTTCCTTAGATTTCCATTTAAACGCATAATAACAAAGTTACAGCCATTTAAAGTTTTTTTTGTGAAAAATTTTGCTTTTATATGAAAAAAATTTAATTTTTCTAAAAAATTTTAGTGATCCCAAAATTTCCTTAGATTTCCATTTAAACGCATAATAACAAAGTTACAGCCATTTAAAGTTTTTTTGTGAAAAATTTCGATTTTATATGAAAGAAATTTAATTTTTGTAAAAAATTTGGTAATCCCAAAATTTCGTTAGATTTCCATTTAAACGCATAATAACAAAGTTACAGCCATTTAAAGTTTTTTTGTGAAAAATTTTGCTTTTATATGAAAAAAATTTAATTTTTCTAAAAAATTTTAGTGATCCCAAAATTTCCTTAGATTTCCATTTAAACGCATAATAACAAAGTTACAGCCATTTAAAGTTTTTTTATCAAAAATTTCAATTTTGTATAAAAAAAAAAATGTTTTCATGAAAAATTTTAGTGATCCCAAAATTTCGTTAGATTTCCATTTAAACGCATAATAACAAAGTTACAGCCATTTAAAGATTTTTTATGAAAAATTTCGATTTTGTATGAAAAAAAAAATTTTTTTATGAACAATTTTAGTGATCCCAAATTTTCATTTCCATTTAAACGCATAATAACAAAGTTACAGCCATTTAAAGTTTTTTTGTGAAAATTTTCGAATTTTTATGAAAAAAAAATAATTTTTCTAAAAAATTTTAGTGATCCCAAAATTTCGTTAGATTTCCATTTAAACGCATAATAACAAAGTTACAGCCATTTAAAGTTTTTTTGTGAAAATTTTCGAATTTTTATGAAAAAAAAATAATTTTTCTAAAAAATTTTAGTGATCCCAAAATTTCGTTAGATTTCCATTTAAACGCATAATAACAAAGTTACAGCCATTTAAAGTTTTTTTGTGAAAAATTTCGATTTTATATGAAAGAAATTTAATTTTTGTAAAAAATTTGGTAATCCCAAAATTTCGTTAGATTTCCATTTAAACGCATAATAACAAAGTTACAGCCATTTAAAGTTTTTTTTAATGGAAAATTTCGATTTTGTATGAAAAAAAAAAAATTTTATGAAAAATTTTAGTGATCCCAAAATTTCGTTAGATTTCCATTTAAACGCATAATAACAAAGTTACAGCCATTTAAAGTTTTTTTATGAAAAATTTCAATTTTGTATAAAAAAAATGTTTTCATGAAAAATTTTAGTGATCCCAAAATTTCGTTAGATTTCCATTTAAACGCATAATAACAAAGTTACAGCCATTTAAAGTTTTTTTAATGGAAAATTTCGATTTTGTATGAAAAAAAAAAATTTTTATGAAAAATTTTAGTGATCCCAAAATTTCGTTAGATTTCCATTTAAACGCATAATAACAAAGTTACAGCCATTTAAAGTTTTTTTAATGGAAAATTTCGATTTTGTATGAAAAAAAAAAATTTATGAAAAATTTTAGTGATCCCAAAATTTTGTTAGATTTCCATTTAAACGCATAATAACAAAGTTACAGCCATTTAAAGTTTTTTTGTGAAAAATTTCGATTTTATATGAAAGAAATTTAATTTTTGTAAAAAATGTTGGTGATCCCAAAAATTTTAGTGATCCCAAAATTTCGTTAGATTTCCATTTAAACGCATAATAACAAAGTTACAGCCATTTAAAGATTTTTTATGAAAAATTTCGATTTTGTATGAAAAAATTTTTTTTTTTATGAAAAATTTTAGTGATCCCAAAATTTCGTTAGATTTGCATTTAAGCGCATAATAACAAAGTTACAGCCATTTAAAGTTTTTTTATGAAAAATTTCGATTTTGTATGAAAAAAAAAATATTTTTTATGAAAAATTTTAGTGATCCCAAAATTTCGTTAGATTTCCATTTAAACGCATAATAACAAAGTTACAGCCAATTAAAGTTTTTTATGAAAAATTTCAATTTTTTATGAAAAAAAAATTTTTTTTTATGAAAAATTTTAGGGATCACAAAATTTCGTTAGATTTCCATTTAAACGCATAATAACAAAGTTACAGCCATTTAAAGTTTTTTTATGAAAAATTTCGATTTTGTATGAAAAAAAAAATTTTTTTATGAAAAATTTTAGTGATCCCAAAATTTCGTTAGATTTGCATTTAAACGCATAATAACAAAGTTACAGCCATTTAAAGTTTTTTTATGAAAAATTTCGATTTTGTATGAAAAAAAAAATTTTTTTATGAAAAATTTTAGTGATCCCAAAATTTCGTTAGATTTCCATTTAAAGGCATAATAACAAAGTTACAGCCACTTAAAATTTTTTTATGAAAAATTTTAGTGATCCCAAAAATTTTAGTGATCCCAAAATTTCGTTAGATTTCCATTTAAACGCATAATAACAAAGTTACAGCCACTCAAAGTTTTTTTATGAAATATTTCGATTTTGTATGAAAAAAAAAAAATTTTTTATGAAAAATTTTAGTGATCCCAAAATTTCGTTAGATTTCCATTTAAACGCATAATAACAAAGTTACAGCCATTTAAAGATTTTTTATGAAAAATTTCGATTTTGTAAGAAAAAAAAATTTTTTATGAAAAATTTTAGTGATCCCAAAATTTCGTTAGATTTGCATTTAAACGCATAATAACAAAGTTAAAGCCATTTAAAGATTTTTTATGAAAAATTTCGATTTTGTATGAAAAAAAATTTTTTTTATGAACAATTTTAGTGGTCCCAAAATTTCGTTAGATTTCCATTTAAACGCATAATAACAAAGTTACAGCCATTTAAAGTTTTTTTATGAAAAATTTTAGTGATCCCAAAATTTCGTTAGATTTGCATTTAAACGCATAATAACAAAGTTACAGCCATTTAAAGATTTTTTATAAAAAATTTCGATTTTGTATGAAAAAATTTTTTTTTTTATGAACAATTTTAGTGGTCCCAAAATTTCGTTAGATTTCCATTTAAACGCATAATAACAAAGTTACAGCCATTTAAAGTTTTTTTATGAAAAATTTCGATTTTGTATGAAAAAAAAAAAAATTTATGAAAAATTTTAGTAATCCCAAAATTTCGTTAGATTTCCACTTAAACGCATAATAACAAAGTTACAGCCACTTAAAGTTTTTTTATGAAAAATTTCGATTTTGTATGAAAAAAAAAATTTTTTTATGAAAAATTTTAGTAATCCCAAAATTTCGTTAGATTTCCATTTAAACGCATAATAACAAAGTTACAGCCATTTAAAGTTTTTTTTTATGAAAAATTTCGATTTTGTATGAAAAATTTCGTTAGATTTCCATTTAAACGCATAATAACAAAGTTACAGCCATTTAAAGTTTTTTTATGAAAAATTTCGATTTTGTATGAAAAAAATTTTTTTTTATGAAAAATTTTAGTGATCCCAAAATTTCGTTAGATTTCCATTTGAACGCATAATAACAAAATTACAGCCATTTAAAGTTTTTTTGTGAAAAATTTCGATTTTTTTTGAAAAAAAGTTAATTTTTCTAAAAAAAATTTAGTGATCCCAAAATTTCGTTAGATTTCCATTTAAACGCATAATAACAAAGTTACAGCCATTTAAAGATTTTTTATAAAAAATTTCGATTTTGTATGAAAAAAAAATTTTATGAAAAATTTTAGTGATCCCAAAATTTCGTTAGATTTCCATTTAAACGCATAATAACAAAGTTACAGCCATTTTAAGTTGTTTTGTGAAAAATTTCGGTTTTATATAAAACAAGTAAGAAAGCGCTATAGTCGGTCAAGCCGACCATACGATACCCTTCACCACTGAGGTCAAAGGTGTTATTTTTCGTGTGTAAAGACAAATATTTGCTAAATTTTTCCATCATACAAACATTTTCTCAAAACTTATATATTCAACCTGTTTCCGTCATTTGGACTTATATGAGAGCTAGGGTCAAATGTGGACCGATTATCTCGATTTGGCAGATTAATTACAGTTGTTACAAAAATTATGTATGCAAAAAATAGACTCAAAATGTCCATTATCTTTAGATTTACGAGCGTTTTAGTGATTTTTTGTCTCATTTAGTGCGTTTTTAAAGAAGAGTTTGTATGGGAGCTATGGTCAAATGTGGACCAATTTCAACAAAATTTGGTACAGTGATTTTAATTGACATAAGCAGTATTTGTTTTAAATTTCATGAAAAAATATTGATATTCGTGGCCAATATAGCAATTCCGGGAAGTGGGACCTATGGGAGGTACCATAAATAATGGACCAATTTTGACCAATTTCAATAGCCATGGTCCCATTATCAAAAAAATGATCTGTGCCAAATTTTATCAAATTATCTTTAGAATTGCAACCTGTAGTTTGATTACAAGGTTTACATGGGGGTCCAGCCAGCCAGACGGACGGACGGACATCGCTAAATCGACTCAGAAAGTGATTCTAAGCCTATTGGTATACTAAAAGGTGGGTCTAAGACAAATATTTCTATGCGTTACAAACATCAGCACAAACTTATAATACCCTTTTCACCTATGGTGGTGAAGGGTATAAAAAATTAATTTTTCTAAAAAATTTTAGTGATCCCAAAATTTCGTTAGATTTCCATTTAAACGCATAATAACAAAGTTACAGCCATTTAAAGTTTTTTTGTGAAAAATTTCGATTATTTTTGAAAAAAAGTTAATTTTTCTAAAAAAAATTTAGTGATCCCAAAATTTCGTTAGATTTCCATTTGAACGCATAATAACAAAGTTACAGCCTTTAAAGTTTTTTTCGATTTTGTATGAAAAAAAAATTTTAGTGATCCCAAAATTTCGTTAGATTTCCATTTAAACGCATAATAAGTTACAGCCATTTAAAAAAATTTTAGTGATCCCAAAATTTCGTTAGATTTCCATTTAAACGCATAATAACAAAGTTACAGCCATGTAAAGTTTTTTTATGAAAAATTTCGACTTTGTATGAAAAAAAAATTTTTTATGAAAAATTTTAGTGATCCCAAAATTTCGTTAGATTTCCATTTAAATGCATAATAACAAAGATACAGCCATTTAAAGATTTTTTATGAAAAATTTCGATTTTGTATGAAAAAAATTTAATTTTTGTAAAAAATTTTAGTGATCAAAAAATTTCGTTAGATTTCCATTTTAACCCATAATAACAAACTTACAGCCATTTAAAGTTTTTTTATGAAAAATTTCGAAAAAAAAAAATTTATGAAAAATTTTAGTAATCCCAAAATTTCGTTAGATTTCCATTTAAACGCATAATAACAAAGTTACAGCCATGTAAAGTTTTTTTATGAAAAATTTCGACTTTGTATGAAAAAAAAAATTTTAAGAAAAATTTTAGTGATCCCAAAATTTCGTTAGATTTCCATTTAAACGCATAATAACAAAGTTACAGCCATTTAAAGTTTTTTTATGAAAAATTTCGACTTTGTATGAAAAAAAAATTTTTTTATGAAAAATTTTAGTGATCCCAAAATTTCGTTAGATTTCCATTTAAACTCATAATAACAAAGTTACAGCCATTTAAAGATTTTTTATGAAAAATTTCGATTTTGTATGAAAAAAAATTATTTCTATGAAAAATTTTAGTGATCCCAAAATTTCGTTAAAAAAAAATTTTTTTATGAAAAATTTTAGTGATCCCAAAATTTCGTTAGATTTTCATTAAAACGCATAATAACAAAGTTACAGCCATTTAAAGATTTTTTATGAAAAATTTCGATTTTGTATGAAAAAAAAAATTTTTTATGTAAAATTTTAGTGATCCCAAAATTTCGTTAGATTTCCATTTAAACGCATAATAACAAAGTTACAGCCATTTAAAGTTTTTTTATGAAAAATTTCGATTTTGTATGAAAAAAAAATTTTTTCATGAAAAATTTTAGTGATCCCAAAATTTCGTTAGATTTCCATTTTAACGCATAATAACAAAGTTACAGCCATTTAAAATTTTTTTTATGAAAAATTTCGAAAAAAAAAATTTTTAAGAAAAATTTGAGTGAACCCAAAATTTCGTTAGATTTCCATTTAAACGGATAATAACAAAGTTACAGCCATTTAAAGATTTTTTATGAAAAATTTCGATTTTGTATGAAAAAAAATTATTTCTATGAAAAATTTTAGTGATCCCAAAATTTCGTTAAAAAAAAAATTTTTTTATGAAAAATTTTAGTGATCCCAAAATTTCGTTAGATTTCCATTTAAACGCATAATAACAAAGTTACAGCCATTTAAAGATTTGTTATGAAAAATTTCGATTTTGTATGAAAAAAAAAATTTTTTTATGTAAAATTTTAGTGATCCCAAAATTTCGTTAGATTTCCATTTAAACGCATAATAACAAAGTTACAGCCATTTAAAGTTTTTTTATGAAAAATTTCGATTTTGTATGAAAAAAAAATTTTTTCATGAAAAATTTTAGTGATCCCAAAATTTCGTTAGATTTCCATTTTAACGCATAATAACAAAGTTACAGCCATTTAAAATTTTTTTTATGAAAAATTTCGAAAAAAAAAAATTTTAAGAAAAATTTGAGTGAACCCAAAATTTCGTTAGATTTCCATTTAAACGGATAATAACAAAGTTACAGCCATTTAAAGATTTTTTATGAAAAATTTCGATTTTGTATGAAAAAAAAAAAAAATTTATGAAAAATTTTAGTGATCCCAAAATTTCGTTAGATTTTCATTTAAACGCATAATAACAAAGTTACAGCCATTTAAAGTTTTTTTATGAAAAATTTCGATTTTGTATGAAAAAAATTTTTTTTATGAAAAAAAAAAATTTATGAAAAATTTTAGTGATCCCAAAATTTCGTTAGATTTTCATTTAAACGCATAATAACAAAGTTACAGCCATTTAAAGTTTTTTTTATGAAAAATTTCGATTTGGTATGAAAAAAATATTTTTGTTATCCCAAAATTTCGTTAGATTTCCATTTAAACGCATAATAACAAAGTTACAGCCATTTAAAGTTTTTTTATGAAAAATTTCGATTTTGTATGAAAAAAATTTTTTTTTATGAAAAATTTTAGTGATCCCAAAATTTCGTTAGATTTCCATTTAAACGCATAATAACAAAGTTACAGCCATTTAAAGTTTTTTTGTGAAATATTTTGATTTTATATGAAAAAAATTTAATTTTTGTAAAAAATTTTAGTGATCCCAAAATTTCCTTAGATTTCCATTTAAACGCATAATAACAAAGTTACAGCCATTTAAAGTTTTTTTTGTGAAAAATTTTGCTTTTATATGAAAAAAATTTAATTTTTCTAAAAAATTTTAGTGATCCCAAAATTTCCTTAGATTTCCATTTAAACGCATAATAACAAAGTTACAGCCATTTAAAGTTTTTTTATGAAAAATTTCAATTTTGTATAAAAAAAAAATGTTTTCATGAAAAATTTTAGTGATCCCAAAATTTCGTTAGATTTCCATTTAAACGCATAATAACACAGTTACAGCCATTTAAAGTTTTTTTGTGAAAATTTTCGAATTTTTATGAAAAAAAAAATAATTTTTCTAAAAAATTTTAGTGATCCCAAAATTTCGTTAGATTTCCATTTAAACGCATAATAACAAAGTTACAGCCATTTAAAGTTTTTTTGTGAAAAATTTCAATTTTTTATGAAAAAAAAAATAATTTTTGTAAAAAATTTTAGTGATCCCAAAATTTCGTTAGATTTCCATTTAAACGCATAATAACAAAGTTACAGCCATTTAAAGTTTTTTTATGAAAAATTTCGATTTTTTATGAAAAAAAAATAATTTTTATAAAAAATTTTAGTGCTCCCAAAATTTCGTTAGATTTCCATTTAAACGCATAATAACAAAGTTACAGCCATTTAAAGTTTTTTTGTGAAAAATTTCGATTTTATATGAAAGAAATTTAATTTTTGTAAAAAATTTGGTAATCCCAAAATTTCGTTAGATTTCCATTTAAACGCATAATAACAAAGTTACAGCCATTTAAAGTTTTTTTAATGGAAAATTTCGATTTTGTATGAAAAAAAATTTTTTTTATGAAAAATTTTAGTGATCCCAAAATTTCGTTAGATTTCCATTTAAACGCATAATAACAAAGTTACAGCCATTTAAAGTTTTTTTTAATGGAAAATTTCGATTTTGTATGAAAAAAAAAAATTTTTATGAAAAATTTTAGTGATCCCAAAATTTCGTTAGATTTGCATTTAAACGCATAATAACAAAGTTACAGCCATTTAAAGTTTTTTTATGAAAAATTTCGATTTTGTATGAAAAAAAAAATTTTTTTATGAAAAATTTTAGTGATCCCAAAATTTCGTTAGATTTCCATTTAAACGCATAATAACAAAGTTACAGCCATTTAAAGTTTTTTTAATGGAAAATTTCGATTTTGTATGAAAAAAAATTTTTTTTATGAAAAATTTTAGTGATCCCAAAATTTCGTTAGATTTCCATTTAAACGCATAATAACAAAGTTACAGCCATTTAAAGTTTTTTTTAATGGAAAATTTCGATTTTGTATGAAAAAAAAAAATTTTTATGAAAAATTTTAGTGATCCCAAAATTTCGTTAGATTTCCATTTAAACGCATAATAACAAAGTTACAGCCATTTAAAGTTTTTTTATGAAAAATTTCAATTTTGTATAAAAAAAATGTTTTCATGAAAAATTTTAGTGATCCCAAAATTTCGTTAGATTTCCATTTAAACGCATAATAACAAAGTTACAGCCATTTAAAGTTTTTTTAATGGAAAATTTCGATTTTGTATGAAAAAAAAAAATTTTTATGAAAAATTTTAGTGATCCCAAAATTTCGTTAGATTTCCATTTAAACGCATAATAACAAAGTTACAGCCATTTAAAGTTTTTTTAATGGAAAATTTCGATTTTGTATGAAAAAAAAAAAAATTTATGAAAAATTTTAGTGATCCCAAAATTTTGTTAGATTTCCATTTAAACGCATAATAACAAAGTTACAGCCATTTAAAGTTTTTTTGTGAAAAATTTCGATTTTTTATGAAAAAAAAATAATTTTTATAAAAAAATTTTAGTGATCCCAAAATTTCGTTAGATTTCCATTTAAACGCATAATAACAAAGTTACAGCCATTTAAAGTTTTTTTGTGAAAAATTTCAATTTTTTATGAAAAAAAAAATAATTTTTCTAAAAAATTTTAGTGATCCCAAAATTTCGTTAGATTTCCATTTAAACGCATAATAACAAAGTTACAGCCATTTAAAGTTTTTTTTGTGAAAAATTTTGCTTTTATATGAAAAAAATTTAATTTTTCTAAAAAATTTTAGTGATCCCAAAATTTCCTTAGATTTCCATTTAAACGCATAATAACAAAGTTACAGCCATTTAAAGGTTTTTTATGAAAAATTTCAATTTTGTATAAAAAAAAAAAATGTTTTCATGAAAAATTTTAGTGATCCCAAAATTTCGTTAGATTTCCATTTAAACGCATAATAACAAAGTTACAGCCATTTAAAGTTTTTTTGTGAAAAATTTCAATTTTTTTTGAAAAAAAAAATAATTTTTCTAAAAAATTTTAGTGATCCCAAAATTTCGTTAGATTTCCATTTAAACGCATAATAACAAAGTTACAGCCATTTAAAGTTTTTTTGTGAAAAATTTCGATTTTTTATGAAAAAAAAATAATTTTTATAAAAAATTTTAGTGCTCCCAAAATTTCGTTAGATTTCCATTTAAACGCATAATAACAAAGTTACAGCCATTTAAAGTTTTTTTGTGAAAAATTTCAATTTTTTATGAAAAAAAAAATAATTTTTCTAAAAAATTTTAGTGATCCCAAAATTTCGTTAGATTTCCATTTAAACGCATAATAACAAAGTTACAGCCATTTAAAGTTTTTTTGTGAAAAATTTCGATTTTTTATGAAAAAAAAATAATTTTTATAAAAAATTTTAGTGCTCCCAAAATTTCGTTAGATTTCCATTTAAACGCATAATAACAAAGTTACAGCCATTTAAAGTTTTTTTGTGAAAAATTTCGATTTTATATGAAAGAAATTTAATTTTTGTAAAAAATTTGGTAATCCCAAAATTTCGTTAGATTTCCATTTAAACGCATAATAACAAAGTTACAGCCATTTAAAGTTTTTTTAATGGAAAATTTCGATTTTGTATGAAAAAAAATTTTTTTTATGAAAAATTTTAGTGATCCCAAAATTTCGTTAGATTTTTATTTAAACGCATAATAACAAAGTTACAGCCATTTAAAGTTTTTTTTAATGGAAAATTTCGATTTTGTATGAAAAAAAAAAATTTTTATGAAAAATTTTAGTGATCCCAAAATTTCGTTAGATTTCCATTTAAACGCATAATAACAAAGTTACAGCCATTTAAAGTTTTTTTTAATGGAAAATTTCGATTTTGTATGAAAAAAAAAATTTTTATGAAAAATTTTAGTGATCCCAAAATTTCGTTAGATTTCCATTTAAACGCATAATAACAAAGTTACAGCCATTTAAAGTTTTTTTAATGGAAAATTTCGATTTTGTATGAAAAAAAAAAAATTTATGAAAAATTTTAGTGATCCCAAAATTTCGTTAGATTTCCATTTAAACGCATAATAACAAAGTTACAGCCATTTAAAGTTTTTTTATGAAAAATTTCAATTTTGTATAAAAAAAATGTTTTCATGAAAAATTTTAGTGATCCCAAAATTTCGTTAGATTTCCATTTAAACGCATAATAACAAAGTTACAGCCATTTAAAGTTTTTTTAATGGAAAATTTCGATTTTGTATGAAAAAAAAAATTTTTATGAAAAATTTTAGTGATCCCAAAATTTCGTTAGATTTCCATTTAAACGCATAATAACAAAGTTACAGCCATTTAAAGTTTTTTTAATGGAAAATTTCGATTTTGTATGAAAA
The DNA here is from genome assembly GCA_933228675.1 of Stomorhina lunata. Lineage (NCBI taxonomy): Eukaryota > Metazoa > Arthropoda > Insecta > Diptera > Rhiniidae > Stomorhina > Stomorhina lunata. The sequence goes on from OW121743.1 coordinate 66,793,190, forward strand.
AAAAAAATTTATGAAAAATTTTAGTGATCCCAAAATTTTGTTAGATTTCCATTTAAACGCATAATAACAAAGTTACAGCCATTTAAAGTTTTTTTGTGAAAAATTTCGATTTTATATGAAAGAAATTTAATTTTTGTAAAAAATGTTGGTAATCCCAAAATTTCGTTAGATTTCCATTTAAACGCATAACAACAAAGTTACAGCCATTTAAAGTTTTTTTGTGAAAAATTTCGGTTTTATATGAAAAAAATTTAATTTTTCTAAAAAATTTTAGTGATCCCAAAATTTCGTTAGATTTCCATTTAAACGCATAATAACAAAGTTACAGCCATTTAAAGTTTTTTTGTGAAAAATTTCGATTTTTTATGAAAAAAAGTTAAATTTTCTTAAAAAAATTTAGTGATCCCAAAATTTCGTTAGATTTCCATTTAAACGCATAATAACAAAGTTACAGCCATTTAAAGTTTTTTTGTGAAAAATTTCGATTTTTTATGAAAAAAAAAATAATTTTTGTAAAAAAATTTAGTGATCCCAAAATTTCGTTAGATTTCCATTTAAACGCATAATAACAAAGTTACAGCCATTTAAAGTTTTTTTGTGAAAAATTTCGATTTTTTATGAAAAAAAAGTTAAATTTTCTAAAAAAAATTTAGTGATCCCAAAATTTCGTTAGATTTCCATTTTAACGCATACAAAGTTACAGCCATTTAAAGTTTTTTTATGAAAAATTTCGACTTTGTATGAAAAAAAAAATTTTTTATGAAAAATTTTAGTGATCCCAAAATTTCGTTAGATTTCCATTTAAACGCATAATAACAAAGTTACAGCCATTTAAAGTTTTTTTATGAAAAATTTCGATTTTGTATGAAAAAAAAAATTTTATGAAAAATTTTAGTGATCCCAAAATTTCGTCAGATTTCCATTTAAACGCATAATAACAAAGTTACAGCCATTTAAAGTTTTTTTGTGAAAAATTTCGATTTTTTATGAAAAAAAAAATAATTTTTGTAAAAAAATTTAGTGATCCCAAAATTTCGTTAGATTTCCATTTAAACGCATAATAACAAAGTGACAGCCATTTAAAGTTATTTTGTGAAAAATTTCGGTTTTATATGAAAAAAATTTAATTTTTCTAAAAAATTTTAGTGATCCCAAAATTTCGTTAGATTTCCATTTAAACGCATAATAACAAAGTTACAGCCATTTAAAGTTTTTTTGTGAAAAATTTCGATTTAATATGAAATAAATTTAATTTTTCTAAAAAATTTTAGTGATCCCAAAATTTCGTTAGATTTACATTTAAACGCATAATAACAAAGTTACAGCCATTTTAAGTTTTTTTGTGAAAATTTCGTTTTTTTATGAAAAAAAAAATAATTTTTGTAAAAAATTTTAGTGATCCCAAAATTTCGTTAGATTTCCATTTAAACGCATAATAACAAAGTGACAGCCATTTAAAGTTATTTTGTGAAAAATTTCGGTTTTATATGAAAAAAATTTAATTTTTCTAAAAAATTTTAGTGATCCCAAAATTTCGTTAGATTTCCATTTAAACGCATAATAACAAAGTTACTGCCATTTAAATTTTTTTGTGAAAGTTTTTGATTTTTTATGAAAAAAAATAATTTTTGTAAAAAATTTTAGTGATCCCAAAATTTCGTTAGATTTCCATTTAAACGCATAATAACAAAGTTACAGTCATTTAAAGTTTTTTTTGTGAAAATTTCGATTTTATATGAAATAAATTTAATTTCTCTAAAAAATTTTAGTGATCCCAAAATTTCATTAGATTTCCATTTAAACGCATAACCAAAGTTACAGCCATTTAAAGTTTTTTTGTGAAAAATTTCGATTTTATATGAAAAAATTTAATTTTTCTAAAAAATTTTAGTGATCTCAAAATTGCGTTAGATTTCCATTTAAACGCATAATAACAAAGTTACAGCCATTTAAATTTTTTTTGTAAAAAATTTCGATTTTATGTGAAAAATTTTTATTTATTATGAAAAATTTTAATGATCCCAAAATTTCATTAGATTCTCTATCCTTAACCCAGATTGTCTCCGTCCTTAACCCAGATTGCCAAAAGCTCAAAATAAAAACAACTACCAAATTACAATTCTAGAGATTTTACAATAAAATGAAATTATGTGTTACAAAAACTTTATTTTCATCTTAGAGATGTCTTTAGTCTTGGATTCCAAGTACAAGTTACGCAAGTGAAAACTTTATTGTACTTTTCTACACTCTCGTTCTGTTTTGTCTTTAATCTAAAGTTGTCGTTGTCGTTCATGTTTAAACAATAACTTTAGTTTCACTTTTGATTGTTTTTTAAGTAGAATTTTGGAAAGAAAATAAACTCAAGTTACAAAAAACAACAAAGAACTGAAGATGAAAATCGATATTTAAGTTACTTGTACAAGCAGATAAACTTTAAAAAAATAAACTTTTTTCAAAGAAGATTCAAACTTCTAAGGGAGTGTATAAGAATTAAATATATTAAGAATAATACAAAAATTTTCTGACGATAAACTTGTAACAATATACGAATTTTATTTCTTAATATTAGTATTTCAAAAGAATCATCAGGGTATCAATGTAATATAAATTTATTTCAAATTAATTTCCCTTGCTACCAAATACAACAAAAACATCGATTATTACAATTTACCACATTTATCAAGTAAAACCTGCAAATGCAATTCATTTAATTTAAATTCCCACTCAACATCAGAAAAATAATCATCATCATTGTCATTGATGATGATGATCATCATCATCATCACAAAATGTCAAAGTAAAAAGTTCATGTTATTTTTGTGTCATTGAATGAATGAACAATTACAAAAGACGAATTGTTTATGTTTGAAACTGTTTTGCTTTCATTTACGTCACCCATTTACCTCAATTTTATTTTAATATTTGATCACATCTGAACAAATCGTGTAAATGTCAACACACAAGTGACAAACATATTGAAAATAGTTGTAATTGCAGTTTTAGCCATTTGGAGTCTAATGTGTTGCAATACTTCTATGAAATTACACTGTTAATTTTTATGGCATTATTGGCTTTTATGACTTGATTGATAGGGAAATTGTGTATGAAAGTTGTAAGGTAATCAGGGCTACACTGAAAAAATATAAGTAAGTGTAAAGAAGTATTTTATTATCTAAAAAGTAAGAAAGCGCTTTAGTCGGTCAAGCCCGACTTTAAGATACCCTTCACCACTAAGGTCAAAGTGTTTTTTCCTGTATAAAGACAAACATTTTCTCAAAACTTATATTATTATCCTGTTTCCTTTCCCTTATCCTGTTTTTTAAAATTTTTTTTTTTTTAATTTTTTTTTTTTAAATTGCAATTTTTTTTACACGTTTCTTCAAATAATTAATGATAACTCAAAAACTACTAGTCCGATATTATTAAAATAAAATCATAAAAATTAAGATTTACATAGCATTTAATTCGTCTATATATCGCGTTTCAATCGGGTCAATAGTATCGGAGTTATAATAAAAAACTTAAGAAAAAAATATATTTTGTACGTAAAAATGGCAAAAATTTTCGTTTTAAAAAAATCATGAAAAATCGAAAACGGCAAAAAACTTCCAGATTTTTTATTTTATCGCATAGCGACATATAATAGCAACAAAATGAGATATCGACCATAAAAATCGATTGATTTTTTTTTTGCATTTATTCACAATTTAGTGAATTCGCTCATTTTCACAAAATTTTAGTTTTTTGCTTGATATACGCATTAAGCGGGTTTTCAAATGTATGAAAAAAATAAATTTTCCAATTTCAAGGGGTGCATGTCGGATTATTGTGAGATTTTGTGAAAAACTACCACCCACAAAATTTTAGTCGAATTGGACAACGTTAACACGTAGCGCATAGGCCCCAAATCTGAAAAATAGCGTTTAAATCGAAAAAAATTGATAAATTTTCAGTTTTTGCAAAAAAAAAGCTATTTATTCCCCCTTTTGCAAAAAAGTGGATTCTAGTTCTTAGTGCAAAGGCAATGATTTTTTTAATAAGCTACATGCCTTTAAAATCGGTTAAACAGTTTTCGAGTTATTACAATTTTCACTGGCCATTACATGTCCTTGAGGACTTGCCGAAGACAATTTACAAAAACATTTTACTTAGTTTAAAATTTTTTATTTTTTTCTTTTTTAACTTACAATATACATGTCAACAATGAAATATAAAATTTCGCTAAAATTGACGGACATCTTCCTATTACACAACGCAACAAAATAAAAAAATTCGATGCTTTTGAAACCACTATACAATATCCAGGTACTGCCAAAGTGTTTTGGATGAATGAGAAATGTATGACAAAACAAGTATGCGAAATACTGTTTTGGGCAAAACACGTATTTCTGTGGGACACGCGTTACTGTGGAAATACAGTATTGAAGGCTGAGAGCAGGAATATTTGACGGCCCACAAATTCGCAAAAGTACAGATCGCAATTCTAAAGATAATTTTATTACATGGTTTACATGGGGGTCCAGCCAGCCGTCCAGCCAGAGGGACGGACGGACGGGCGTACTGACATCGTATGTTAAAAGATGGGTCTAAGACAAATATTTCTTTGCGTTACATACATTAGCACAAGTGTTTTAGTTGCATAATGTTAAGTAATACCTAAACTTTAATAAATTATCACTAGAGGACATAACTAAAGTAACTGAGAATATTGAAGTAAATATAGGTCCATAAACATGAATCTCCCGTGAATGCAATACGCCAAAATATATTTCGTTATATCTTCGGCATTTGCAGTTGAATCTTAAGGTGTGATATATAGATTTTTTTCGAGGAAGCTAATATTTAGAAAAAAATGACCTTGAATACCCGGTTCTAATATTTATCAATCAGACCTCAGTTCCTACCACTTAAACTTTACGACCCTAATATCAAAAAACTAAGGCTCTTAAAAAATTGTTAAACTTTTAATAAGGAAGTTTTTTGAAGTTTTTCCAACCGAACTAGGCATTTTCTTTTTGCCGCACAAGGGGGTCACCTAAATATGTTTCTAGTTATATCTTGGCCATTTGCTTCTTCTTCTGTTATCCTTGACTCCCAGTGGAGCATAGGGCCTCCGTCGCCATTTGCAGTCGGATCTTAAAGTGCAATATATCGATCTTTTTGTCTAAAGAAGACCAATGTTTTGTGTTAATAATTTTTGACCTCAAGTATATTCTTCTAGTATTTACCCATGATATCTCAACTCAAACAACAATAATCATTCCAGGCAACGGTTCTCTGACTGGTTTAACTTGGTAAGCCCAGGCTTATCTTGGTCTATTCTTCATCTCAATTGTGGTCACTTACCTCCTCGTGGAGTCGCCTGGTTAGCTACCTTAACACCCGTTAAAGTAATGAGCTAACAAATAATAAAAACATGGGCTTAGGACGTCGGGCTAGTAACCCACTCAAAAAAAAAACAGTTTCTATGAAAAAGCTAAAATTAAGAAAAAAAACAGCCCCGCCTCCCTAATGTTGACGACTATGGCAAACTTAAAAGGGGCCATAATTTAAGGATAAGCACCTGGAACATACGAACCCTTTACAGAGGAGATGCTCTGATCCAGTTAATGGATGTTCTCGATAAATAGAAACGTGATGTGACTGCTGTCCAGGAAATAAGATGAAATGGTCACGGCGTCGCCAAAAGGCAATCTGCATTACAGTTGTCATGATAATAAGCATGAGTTTGGTTGCGGTTTCATGGTAAGCAAAAGATTAGGAAATCTTGTTACAAATATGACCCCAGTAAACAAAAGGTTAGCGACAATTCGCATTAAAGCTAAATACTTTAATCTAAGCCTGATGTGCGCACACGCTCCCACAGAAGAGAAAGACGACGATGTGAAAGAAGCTTTCTATGACCGGCTTAAAGAAGTTTATGATAGCTGCCCCAGTCATGATGTGAAAATAATCCTTGGTGATTGTTCAGTCTACATAACTCAACTACCGACAACGGTATGTTAACGAGCAGCACTACGTTCGAACATCTTGATATCTACAAAGCAACATGGGTGTCACCAGACCAAAACACGAAAAATCAGATAGACCATGTTTTAGTTGACACGAGACACATATCAAGTGTATTGGATGTGCGTTCTATACGAGGAGCTAATATGTACTCCGACCTTTCGCAGTCAAGGTCAGACCACGCTTGTCTCGAAACGTACAGTCGGAAGCGCAAAGAAAGTTTGTTGTTGCGAAGCTAAAATCCCAAAAAATTGCAATCGATTTCTCACAAAGAGCAACTGAATTTCTCAGTCAAAATTCTTCCAGTTCCAATAATATTAACGAGCAGTAGCAACATATTGCCAACACTATAAAAACTGCTGCAAAATCGTCACTAAGGTTCCAAACAGCTCTCCCTAAAAACTCTTGGTATGATGAGGAATGCCGTAATGCCACAGCCGAAAAGATGCAGACTACATAGCAACTCTACAGAATGTAGTTACACGAGGAACTTTGGAAAGATACCGCGAAAAAAAGAAGGAAGAAAAACGCATATTCAGAAGAAAAAAAGAAATGGAGAATCGCGTTTTGGATGAAATTGAGATGTATAAGAGCCGAAATGAGATGATAAATTTTACTAAAATACAACACCAATTGTGTTTTCTTCTGTAAGATTAATCAAGGAAACCTGGTGACAGATACTGAGAGCGTTCTGAAATTGTGGAAGCAGCACTTCTGCAAATTGCAGGTATTAAGCGAAAGTGACATGCCTGAACAAATCAATTATGACGGCATTATATGTCCACCACCCAAAATAAGTGATGGATTATCAGCAGAGCATTTTAAGACCGGAGGTGATGAATTAATAACGTAACTCTTAAAATCCATATTCGTGTTACCATTTTATGGTATTCCACTTTTTTTATTATTTTCTGCTTAAGATGTTTTCTGTGAAATTTTCAAATATTCCCAGAAATTTATCAAACAATTTCTCTCAATGTTCATTTAAATGCCATTGTACAAAAAAAACTTTTTTCAAAGTCATAATTGCCACTGTGCAGTTACGTGTAAATGGAAAAACTTTTATTGATAGTTACAGAGAATTCCAAAAAAAGTAATAAAACCAATTTCTCTATAAATGGTTTACAAAAAAAAATCAAAAAAGCCCCAACAAATAATAAAAACTAAACTTTCACAAAATTTCCAGTGAACCATAATTGTCAAGCCACTTACAAAAGTGACTGATATGTTGTGATAGTTGAAAATTCGAAATTGGAATTGAAAAATGTAATAGAAATTGCTATTGCCACCAAAACTTATAGCATTAGCTATTTTTTGGAAAACCTCAGATATTTTTATTTTTCATTGCTTTGCAATAAAACACGGATTTGTTTTATATGCCGACACTTGAATCTTTGACCTTCTAGCTTCTTCTGTGAATATAGAAAAGAATGTATGTTCGTATAGAGTGCGTAGCTTTTTGATTGCTTTGCTTTAAAATTGAATTTAACAAAATCATTCGAAAGGTACTCAAAACTTTGATAAAGTTTTTAAATTGAATTTATTAACAAAAAAAAAACGAAATGAAATGAAAACGTATTATGTTTGGTACAGTGAAGGATGAAAAATTATGTACACATTTTTTATGTCACCACAGGTGGAAAGGGTACTATAAGTTTGTGTCGGTAAATGTAACGCATATAAATATTTGTCTTAGACCCATCTTTTAGTGTACCAATAGGCTTACAACCACTTTCTTAGGCGATTAAGCGATGTCCGTCCGTCCGTCCGTCTGGCTGGCTGGACCCCCATGTAAACCATGTATTCAAAGTACAGGTCGCAATTCTAAAGATAATTTGATTAAATTTAGTACAGATCAATTTTTTGATAGTGGCCATTAAAATTCGTCAAAATCGTTCCATTATTTATGGTACCTACCATGGGTCCCATTTCCCGGAATTGATATATTGGCCACAAATATCAATATTTTTTCATAAAATTTAAAACAAATACTGCTTATCTAAACTAAAATCAATGTACCAAATTTCGTTGAACATAGCTCCCATACAAACTCTTCTTTAAAAACGCACTAAATGAGACAAAAAATCACTAAAACGCTCGTATATCTAAAGATAATGAAAATTTTGAGTTTATTTTTTGCATACATAATTTTTGTAACAACTGAAATCAATTTGTCAAGTTTCGAGATAATCGGTCCACTTTTGACCCTAGCTCTCATATAAGTCCAAATGACGGAAACAGCTTAAATATATAAGTTTTAAGAAAATGTTTGTATGATGGCAAAATTTAGCAAATATTTGTCTTTATACATGAAAAATAACACCTTTGACCTTAGTGGTGAAGGGTATCGTATGGTCGGGCTAGACCGACTATAGCGCTTTCTTACTTGTTTTTTTATAAATAATTATTGTAAGAACTGTAATCAATTTGACAAATTTCGAGTTAATCGGTTCACATTTGACTTTAGCTCTCATATAAGTCCAAATGATGGATACAACTTAAATTTATAAGTTTTGAGAAAATGTTTGTATGATGGCAAAATTAGCAAATACTTAGCAAATATTTGTCTTTATACAGAAAAAAGATCACCTTTGACCTCGGTATAGCATTTTCTTACTTGTTTTTAAGTGAAAATTATTTGAAATGGGCAAAAATATTATTAACTGGAATCTATTTATTAGTTTTAAATATTTTAGTAGATTTTTTTTGTTTCAAAATTAATATGAGCCTGTCTGTAAACTTTTGTATGACAGTGTATATATATATATATATATACTTTAATCTGAAACATATCCATATGGATTTATTAAATATCAAAATACATTTAACAAAAACTAACTTTTAGCTTTTATCCTTGATGTTAGTAAAGCTCAGAGTTTATTTTGTTTCGAATGATTGGCTTATTAATTGGTTTAAGGCTGCTAAATACTAAACTTCTGCATGAATGGATATAAAAGCTTAGGTCTAGGTCAATATGTGCTTAGTTATTAAGTATATATTAAAGGTTTTAGGTAAAAAAGAGTTAGAAAATTCGATATCGAAACCTTTAATATATCATACACTTTACTAAAATCATTTTTTTATTAAAACGACTTATTAGGTCAACAGTTTAAGCCCTATATAATCTCAAATTTTAAAAACTTTCTCTATAGCTATAATTCCTTCACTGTAGATCCCTTAAGCTATATGCACTGACTTCACTGCATTTATCTAGAATTAAAACGAATTTATTTTTATTTTCAAACCTGAATAAAAAACAAGTAAGAGTGTTATATTCGGCTGTACCGAATCTTATATACCCAACATCAAGTTATACGAGAGTGCAGCTAATTCAAAATGTTGACCAAATGTGGTATTGTTGGTAAAATATTTGGACTTTATTCGGTTGCAGTGGTATAGTTACTATAGTTCAACATTTAAAAGTATCTAAGTGGTTTCCCAAGTATTTACCTTGGACAAAATGATGTTCCATAACCGAATATAGTTTTACATTAATAAGCTGTTTCGTTGTGCCATAGCAACATGGCAAGTTCATATATTTTGTTAAGAGTTCCTAATGCATCTACCGTGTATAAAGTCTGGACCTAACATTGATTGATAGCCATCTAATTTCGTAGATGCAATCTTAATATACTGAATGTACCTCCAAATCTTTTTGATTGTAAATATAAAAAGGGAATGTTATATATATGAGAACTACAGCCAACTGTTGACCGATTGTTACAAAATTGAATATACTGGCTGGTATTAATATAAAGTTTATTTGTGCAAAATTTAGTGGCCATAGCTGACATAGTTCCAATAAAATTTGACATAATGACTGAAAGTTGCATAAAACTTCTCTGTTCCAAATTTAGTAGTCATAGGTTAGTAGTAGTAGTAGTCATAGGTTTAGTAGTCATAGGTTTTACAATTTTATTCAATTTATCAGCATAAATGTGATTCTCGGGGCAGGGTTATATGGGAGCTCTAACTAAATATGAACCGATTTTACCCATTTTCAGCACACAATTTTTATAACATTTAGAAAATACTTTTGCTAAATTTGGTCTCTCTAGCTCTTGTAGTTAAGGAGCTATCGTGCTTTTCTCTGGCGGAAAGACGGACATAAATCGTATTTTCTTTTTGTATTTTTGTGTTTCCGTAAGTTTTTTATATGGTAGCTATAGTCAAATAGTAACCGATTGTAACAAAATTTTGCAAACTGGGTGACATTCACATAAAACTTCCTTTTGTAAAATGTTGTTGCTGTAGCTCTTTTCGTTAAGGCGCTATCGCGCTTTTATCTGACGGACAGATGGACATAAACCCCCTTTTCTTTTTATAACTTTGTGTTTCCGTAAGTTTTTTATATGGTGACCGATTGTGACAAAATGCGCACTAGTTGGCATTGACATAAGACCTTCTCGTGCTAAATTTAGTTGTTATATCTGTTATAGTTTTAGATTTATTGGCATTTAAGTGTATTTTAGGTGAAATTTTGGCTGTTTCCGTAAGTTTTTTGTATGGGAGCTATGACTAAATATGAACCGATTACGATGAAATTTTATATGCTGCCAAGGGCTTATACAAAACTTCTATACACCAAATTTTATCATCATAGCTATTATAATTTGTTATTTATTAGCAAATAAGCGATTAGCGTAGGCGAGGTTATACGGGAGCTATGGTCAAATGTTAACCGATTTTGCCCAATTTCAATACCAACATTTTCTCAAAGATGAAAAATGCTTTTACTAAGTTTCAGTGAGCTATCTCTTTTCGCTTAGGCGCTATCGTGATTTCAACAGACAGACAGACGGACAGACAGACGCATAGACAGACGGACGGACGAACAGACAGACTCAATCGTCTTAGAATTTCATAAGGATTCAGAATATATATCGTTTTTGATTTTTGAGCCAATATTAAGGAAATTACAAACGGAATGACAATCTCAATATACCCCCCATTCTTTTTGATGGTGGATATAAAAACTGACAAAAATATCAATGACTATTAAAATTTGTTGATAAAACCTCAGTCAATTTGGGTTTTTAGTTTTTATTTTAACTTTATTTTTGGCTTTTATAATTCCACAGCAGCTGCAACCACCACCAACAGGATTTTAGTTTTACTTTTCCATTTATTCCTGCATAAGAACAAACACACTTACAAGTGTTCGTGTCTAATAAAAAGGATGTGTCTGTGTTGATTTTTTTTGTTATTTTTTTTAGTAAAAGATAAGAAAAAAAGAGAAAGAGATAGAAACTTGTGTATGCAATTTTGCCGCCAAGTGGCAAGAAGACCGTGTGGCCTAATGGATAAGGCGTCGGACTTCGGATCCGACGATTGCAGGTTCGAGTCCTGTCACGGTCGAAGAGGGTAATATTTTTAAATATATTTTTTTTAGTTTCGTTTAAATTAATTTCAATTTCATATAAACTTAAAAACTTAACAATAAAAGTTTTATTTCTACTACTATTTAAATTCAAGTAAAAACACTATGCATAAATTTGAAAAGAATGCTAAAATTAGTCTCAAGATTCACCCCCGTTTACAAAAGATTAGCGGCATATGTGTCAAAGCAAAATACTTCCATCTGAGTTTAATTTGTGCTTACGCTTCCACAGAGGAGAAAGATAAAGACTTAAAAGAGCCTTTATGACCAACGTGTGAAAGTTTACGATAGCTGTCCCAATTATGATCAAAGATTGGGCGGAAAAGTTGCTTTGTGCCCACTTTTGGTGAATTCAACCTCCAAAACGTAACATCTGATAATGGTATAAGGTAGATCTTATTTTAGGCTGCTTACAATATGAAGATATCGATAGAGAAAGAGGGAAGAGAAACTCCTATTCCGAAAAAAAATGGATAAAATTGAGAACAGATGTCGAAGGACATCTTTAAACTATGGAAGGAGAACTTTTGCAAACTGTTAGTATCAAATGAAAGCGATCAAGATGACACGCCTGAACAAATTAATGACGACGTCGTTATGTCTCCGCACCAAAACAAAATAATGTAAGAATTACAATAACTAAATAAGTTAAAAAAGCTATAATCGGTCAAGATCGACTATATCATACCCTTTACTACTAAAGTCAAATATGGACCAACAATTAAACAATAAAATACTATGTACTAATTTCGAGATTAATGTCATTTCCGGGCCTAATATGGGGGCTAGGGTTAATTGTGGACCTACCAAATTTTGGTTATTGATTTATATTTACAAAATATTTATCTGTGCAAAGTTTTGTTAATCAAATGCTTTTATCTTTAGAGTTATAAACGTTTTTGTTCTTTTATGTGTATAGTACCTGGTTGACGGAGCCTTGCTCGGAGTTTTATGATAAACCTTTCAAAGAAAATTTGAAAATTGTCATATATTTTATTTTATAATGTATATACTTGCGATACACTTTTTGTTTCTAAGTGCATTTGTTTAAAAGTAAAAAAAGTACCAAAAATATTTTTCACACATTATTGGTTTTGCTCGACCTTTCATCCAAAAAGTTTCAATTACTCGTCTTCTTATTTTTTTTAGCTGATCAAAACGCAATTTAAATTTTGTTTTCATACCTATTTCTTTAAAAGTTATAATGTTACCAATTTTCCCCCTTTTATCCCCTAATTTGAAAAAAGCTCTATACGCATATTTGGTACTTCTTTGATACCAATTGAATTCTGTACATTTTATGAAAACTCAGTAAACATTTTGTTTTTAATTATACAATATTTCTTTATGAGATGTTAATTTATATGGCGGTGAAGGGTATAAAAATAACAAAGCTGCGGCTGACGATGGTTGGCCAGCAGAACTTTTTAAGGCCAATAGTGATAAGTTGATGAAGGCGTACTCGTATGTTGGGTGAAGAGCCCGAGCCAATGGGATCCAAATGTGGATTATAAAAGGAAAATCTCAATTTTGATCATTTATTTCTCAAGCTCTCTACGTATAGTAATAATAAACTTATTAAAATTAACTAAAATAATTAAAACAAGTAAGAAAGTGCTATAGTCGGTCAAGCCCGACCATACGATACCCTTCACCACTAAGGTCAAAGGTGTTATTTTTCCTGTATAAAGACAAATATTTGCTAAATTTTGCCACCATACAAACATTTTCTCAAAACTTATATATTTAAGCTGTTTCCGTCATTTGGACTTATATGAGATCTAGGGTAATATGTGGGCCAATTATCTCGAAATTTGGCAAATTGATTACAGTTTTTACAGAGTTTATGTATGCAAAAACTAAAATTCTCATTATCTTCGGAATTACGAGCGTTTTACTGAATTTTGTCTCATTTAGTGCGTTTTGAGAAAAGAGTTTGTATGGGATCTATGGTCAAATGTGGACCGATTTCAACGAAATTCGATACAGTGATTTAAGTTTATATAAGTAGTATTTATTTTAAATTTTATGAAAAAATATTGATTTTTGTGGCCAATATATCAATTCCGGGAAGTGGAACCTATGGGAAGTACCATAAATAATGGACCGACTTTGACGAATTTAAACAGCCATGGTCCCACTATCAAACAAATTATCTGTGCCAAATTTCATCAAATTATCTTTAGAATTGCGACCTGTAGTTTGATTACAAGGTTTACATGGGGGTCCAGCCAGCCAGCCAGACGGACGGACATTACTAAATCGACTCAGAAAGTGATTCTAAGCCTATTGGTATACTAAAAGATGGGTCTAAGACCAATATTTCTATGCGTTGCGTCAGCACAAACTTATAATAACCTTTCCACCTATGGTGGTGAAGGGTAATTATACTTAAACGCTCTTAAATCTGAAGATAATGAGAATTTTAGGTTCATTTTTTGCTAACATAATTTTTGTAACAACTTTAATCAATTTGCCAAATTTAAGTAAGAAAGTGCTATAGTCGGTCAAGACCAACCATACGATACCATTCACCTCTATGGTCAAAGGTGTTCTTTTTCCTGTATAAGACAAATATTTGCTAAATTTTGCCATCATACAAACATTTTCTCAAAACTTATATATTGTATTTAAGCTGTTTTAGTCATTTTGACTTATATGGGGGCTAGGGTCAAATGTGAACCGATTATCTTAAAATTTAGCAACTTGATTACAGTTTTTACAAAAATTTTAATAATCTTCAGAGTTACGAGCGTTTTAGTGATTTCTGTCTCATTTAGTGCTTTTTGACAGAAGAGTTTGTGTGGGAGCTATGGTCAAATGTGGACCGATTTAAACGAAATTTGGTACAGTGATTTGGATTTACATAAGCAGTGTTTATTTTAAATTTGATGAAAAAATATTGATATTTGTGGCCAAAATATCAATTCCAAGAAATGGGACCTATGGGAGGTACCATAAATAATGGACAAATTTTGACGAATTTCAATACCAATTGGCTTACTATTAAAAAATCTGATCTGTTACAAATTTCATTAAATTATCTTTAGAATTGCGACCTGTACTTTGATTACATGGTTTACATGGGGGTCCAACCAGCCAGACGAACAGACGGGCGGACATCGCTAAATCGACTCAAAAGGTGATTCTAAGCCTATTAGTATACCAAAAGGTCTAAGACTAATATTTTTATGCGTTACATACATCAGCACAAACTTATAATACCCTTTCCACCTATGGTGGTGAAGGGTATAATTAAATTGTTCTTAAATTTTTTACACTTATTTCGGTTACCATAAGCAATATTTATGTTGAATATTACAAAAATATTCTCTAAGTCGATTGGTCGATCGGTACTTAGACCAATATTTTTATGAGTAACAAATATCACCATAAACCCAATATACAGCTTATATCTATTGTGGTGAGGGGTATAATAAAGGCACAATTTTAAGTTCGTTCTAATAAGTAATATTATTAATGACAATTTGTTAAAAAATAATAAAGAGACTAATGATTACAGATGAACCCAGAATTTTTTTCCGGTTATTGATTTATTTGTCCATCAACGAGAGTTTTAACAACTCTTATTATATCAAGTAAAATATCCTTGAAACCCTTAAGGACATTTTCTCAGTTTCATACTCGTATCCTTATGACAAGCTATAATTCTAAAGTTAACAACAAAATAAAGTACCACAATAAGTAATTTAGTTAATAGAAATATTTTTTAAACTCATATATCTTACAGTTTTATAACACTCAAAATTTTTAAATTGTCCAAAACTTTTAGTAACTTTTTTTATAAAAAATTATTTAATCTCTTTAAATACCACATCATACTTCTTAAATACCTTTCAAATGGCATTAAAAAAGATTTTATAAAAATATTTTCTTATGGTCAGTAAAAGTAAAATCTTAAACAAGAACAACAACAAAAAGAAAATTAAAAGAAAATTGTATATTTAAAAAATAATTTTGCGGCAGATTGTCATTTTTTTTTGTGAATGAATATCTTTTAAAAATTCAAATTCATTCAGTTTTAAATCTTAAGTACTGGCAACAATTTCCTAAGACAAGGAAGGCATCTATTAAAATACAAAAGTTAAATTTCTTTTTGTTAAATACCAGGGAAAATCCAGCAGTCAAGAAGAAGAACGATGAAAACCAAGACCAAGTTCCTTCGGAGAAAACTACATCAACTGTTTTCAAAAGTTGTTAAAAGGTGTGAGTAAATTAAGTAACTGAAACAAAAAAAAAGTTTTAATAAACTTAATAGAACACATCAGTTTTTGTTAGCATTTAAATGAAAATGTAAGTATGTAAGTGTGTGTGTGTGAGCTAGTTAGTTTGTGTGAGTGCGAGTGTTCCAGTGTTAGTTTATGTTTATAATTTTTTCTAAATTTTAACCACAGAAACCACAGGTGGTACTTGGGCAATTTTTGTTTGTAAAACAATATCTAATGGATTTTTTGTTGTTATTGTTTTTTTTCGACTAACAATGAAAAAATTTAATTTTTTTTGTGGAAAACTTTAAAATTTATAACATCTTTAGGGAATTTTGATACAGAAAAAAGTTTATTTTATAATTTGTTTTATTTGAGTTTTATACAGGGATTTTTTGTATGAAAATTAATTTAAAACTGTTTTTTTGCTGTAATTTTATTTAAATGGGAGTTTATTTATTTTGTCATTAAAAAAAAACTAATATTTAAATAAAGAAAGAGACATTTTAACAAATTTCCAATTTTAATAAGAAATTTTACAAAAATTTCCTATTTTTATAGGAAATTTTTCAAAAATTTCCTATTTTTATAGGAAATTTTTCAAAAATTTCCTATTTTTATAGGAAATTTTTCAAAAATTTCCTATTTTTATAGGAAATTTTTCAAAAATTTCCTATTTTTATAGGAAATTTTTCAAAAATTTCCTATTTTTATAGGAAATTTTTCAAAAATTTCCTATTTTTATAGGAAATTTTTCAAAAATTTCCTATTTTTATAGGAAATTTTTCAAAAATTTCCTATTTTTATAGGAAATTTTTCAAAAATTTCCTATTTTTATAGGAAATTTTTCAAAAATTTCCTATTTTTATAGGAAATTTTTCAAAAATTTCCTATTTTTATAGGAAATTTTTCAAAAATTTCCTATTTTTATAGGAAATTTTTCAAAAATTTCCTATTTTTATAGGAAATTTTTCAAAAATTTTCTATTTTTATAGGAAATTTTTCAAAAATTTCCTATTTTTATAGGAAATTTTTTAAAAATTTCCTATTTTTATAGGAAATTTTTCAAAAATTTCCTATTTTTATAGGAAATTTTTCAAAAATTTCCTATTTTTATAGGAAATTTTTCAAAAATTTCCTATTTTTATAGGAAATTTTTCAAAAATTTCCTATTTTTATAGGAAATTTTTCAAAAATTTCCTATTTTTATAGGAAATTTTTCAAAAATTTCCTATTTTTATAGGAAATTTTTCAAAAATTTCCTATTTTTATAGGAAATTTTTCAAAAATTTCCTCTTTTTATAGGAAATTTTTCAAAAATTTCCTCTTTTTATAGGAAATTTTTCAAAAATTTCCTCTTTTTATAGGAAATTTTTCAAAAATTTCCTATTTTTATAGGAAATTTTTCAAAAATTTCCTATTTGTATAGAAAATTTTTTATAGGAAATTTTTCAAAAATTTCCTATTTTTATAGGAAATTTTTCAAAAATTTCCTATTTTTATAGGAAATTTTTCAAAAATTTCCTATTTTTATAGGAAATTTTTCAAAAATTTCCTATTTTTATAGGAAATTTTTCAAAAATTTCCTATTTTTATAGGAAATTTTTCAAAAATTTCCTATTTTTATAGGAAATTTTTCAAAAATTTCCTATTTTTATAGGAAATTTTTCAAAAATTTCCTATTTTTATAGGAAATTTTTCAAAAATTTCCTATTTTTATAGGAAATTTTTCAAAAATTTCCTATTTTTATAGGAAATTTTTCAAAAATTTCCTATTTTTATAGGAAATTTTTCAAAAATTTCCTATTTTTATAGGAAATTTTTCAAAAATTTCCTATTTTTATAGGAAATTTTTCAAAAATTTCCTATTTTTATAGGAAATTTTTCAAAAATTTCCTATTTTTATAGGAAATTTTTCAAAAATTTCCTATTTTTATAGGAAATTTTTCAAAAATTTCCTATTTTTATAGGAAAATTTTCAAAAATTTCCTATTTTTATAGGAAATTTTTCAAAAATTTCCTATTTTTATAGGAAATTTTTCAAAAATTTCCGATTTTTATAGGAAATTTTTCAAAAATTTCCTATTTTTATAGGAAATTTTTCAAAAATTTCCTATTTTTATAGGAAATTTTTCAAAAATTTCCTATTTTTATAGGAAATTTTTCAAAAATTTCCTATTTTTATAGGAAATTTTTCAAAAATTTCCTATTTTTATAGGAAATTTTTCAAAAATTTCCTATTTTTATAGGAAATTTTTCAAAAATTTCCTATTTTTATAGGAAATTTTTCAAAAATTTCCTATTTTTATAGGAAATTTTTCAAAAATTTCCTATTTTTATAGGAAATTTTTCAAAAATTTCCTATTTTTATAGGAAATTTTTCAAAAATTTCCTATTTTTATAGGAAATTTTTCAAAAATTTCCTATTTTTATAGGAAATTTTTCAAAAATTTCCTATTTTTATAGGAAATTTTTCAAAAATTTCCTATTTTTATAGGAAATTTTTCAAAAATTTCCTATTTTTATAGGAAATTTTTCAAAAATTTCCTATTTTTATAGGAAATTTTTCAAAAATTTCCTATTTTTATAGGAAATTTTTCAAAAATTTCCTATTTTTATAGGAAATTTTTCAAAAATTTCCTATTTTTATAGGAAATTTTTCAAAAATTTCCTATTTTTATAGGAAATTTTTCAAAAATTTCCTATTTTTATAGGAAATTTTTCAAAAATTTCCTATTTTTATAGGAAATTTTTCAAAAATTTCCTATTTTTATAGGAAATTTTTCAAAAATTTCCTATTTTTATAGGAAATTTTTCAAAAATTTCCTATTTTTATAGGAAATTTTTCAAAAATTTCCTATTTTTATAGGAAATTTTTCAAAAATTTCCTATTTTTATAGGAAATTTTTCAAAAATTTCCTATTTTTATAGGAAATTTTTCAAAAATTTCCTATTTTTATAGGAAATTTTTCAAAAATTTCCTATTTTTATAGGAAATTTTTCAAAAATTTCCTATTTTTATAGGAAATTTTTCAAAAATTTCCTATTTTTATAGGAAATTTTTCAAAAATTTCCTATTTTTATAGGAAATTTTTCAAAAATTTCCTATTTTTATAGGAAATTTTTCAAAAATTTCCTATTTTTATAGGAAATTTTTCAAAAATTTCCTATTTTTATAGGAAATTTTTCAAAAATTTCCTATTTTTATAGGAAATTTTTCAAAAAGTCCGAATTTTGATAATTTTATTTGTTCCTGGGAATCAATTACCAAACGTCTATTTTTATGAAATAATTTTATTATTTGCACGTATTTTAAAAGTTTACATTTTTTTATGGTGATTTTGGTAGGCAGATTGAATAAACTAACTTCTTCAAAAATTCTACAAGGTGACCCTTATCAATTGTCAAAGTACGGAAATTCCTGTTTAAGGAAATTTTTGCTGATGTATTATTTGTTTAAGCTGTGATACAAATTTGACATTAAGCTAAAATTATATCATAAAAAGTTTACTTATATTTACATGTAAAATTATCATCTTAATTCCTTATGAGTAATCTAAAGTGTTGCAAGTAATTTCATTCCAAATGACCTTCCTAAATTTGTTTTTGCCTCTCATATGTTTCTAGTACTTAAATGACACTTTTACGTTTGCAGTGTAAAGATATTGTCACTCTGGGAAATCAACTCAACAATTTTTTACAGTTTTATGTTATTTATTTAGTTTTCTTTCTTTACTTCTTAGTTAAAGTTGACAAGTAAAATTTTCCAACAAAACTATACATTTGGGTAAAGAAACTTCTATGATGTATAGTTTTATTGCTTTCACATAAGTATATGTCAGTAGATGTAGACCAACAAAAATGTACAACACTCCCTGGTAGGTCGAAGTGGACATTAAAAGGAATATTTGGATTCGTCTTTGTTAAGACTACTTCTAGTATAATTTTCTTAAGATTTTACAAGACAAGAGTCACAAGTGTCCTACATATCAAATTTATGTCATTTTACTGTCATAAATATTTTATTTATGTTAATCTTAAAGTACACAAGACATTTGGTCTTTGCAGAAGTAAAAACTTAAAGACTATTACAAACAATAAACTTACAATAGCTGTATTCCAGAACTACCAATACTGTACAATATTGTACAAGTTTTAATCAGAAACTACAGGAAAGTGTTCCTGTACTGAAAAAAAAATGACTTAATTGAAATTTCTGGTTAAAAACTGTACAATATTGTACAGTATTGATAGTTCTGGAACACAGCTAATACAATTTATATGTGTATAAGAAAATTTTTAATTAAAAATTTATTTTAAATTTTTTTATTTTTTTTTTTTTTGACACAAATATGCAAATGAAATGTAAATTTAATAATTTATTTGATTTTTGTTTTCCCTTCTGGAATAAAGCTTTAATTCTTCCATAAATAGTATTTAAATAATCTCAGAAATTATTTCACACAATTGTCATAAACAATTAGACAAACATTTGGTCATTTTGGTCAGAAAAATTAAATTGTTACATTTTATTTAATTGTTTGTTTTGTGCAATCAGAGAACTTTAATTAATTGGGATTTAATTTATTCTTTGTTAAATAAGAATTTATTGAATTGTAAAAATTAAAATTTACTAAAAATGAAATTTGAAATTTTTTGCATAAACACATTAAAACATTTTAAATAAAATGTTTGTTCCTTTACTTTAACGTAACAACCCAAACTTACTCAAAATCAGAGTATGACAAGGAAAGAAACCTTTCGCAAACGTTTGTAGAATGTAAGGACAGATCAGAGCAAACACAAATAATATTCTTTGCGCTCATCATTGTTACCTCAGTTTACCATACCAATCGTACATTTAAGTACAAAACAGCCTCAGAAAAGACTTTTTGTAATTTTCGTAAATAACACTACCAATAGTACAGTACAACACATGATTTCGGGACTCAATTCTGATAAGTGTTTATGAAAGTAACCCCAAAAAGACGAACTTCCGCATCATTTGTTTGGTTATGGTACATCAAATAATAATTTAGAAATTAAGTATCATATATGGGAATTTTTCAAGTTTTAGGCTTACATTACGTATAATTGATATTTGGTATATGGTTAATATTAAATATTAAGTATACGCAACCAACCTTTCTAAAACAAAAAAGCCTAAAACGTGATAAATTCCCCTATACGATACTAATTAACTTCAAATTAATTTTCATACCCATCATCAAAAAGAATGGGGGGTATATTGAGATTGTCATTCCGTTTGTAATTTCCTTAATATTGGCTCAAAAATCAAAAACGATATATATTCTGAATCCTTATGAAATTCTAAGACGATTGAGCGATGTCCGTCTGTCTGTCCGTCTGTCTGTCTGTCTTTTGAAATCACGATAACGCCTAAAGGAGCTAGCTCACTGAAACTTAGCAAAAACATTCTTCATTTATGAGAAAATTTTGGTATTGAAATTGGGCAAAATCGGTTAACATTTGGCCATAGCTCCCGTATAACCTCGTCTACGCCAGTCGCTTATTTGCTAATAAATGACAAATTATAACAGCTATGATGACAAAATTTGGTATCTAGAAGTTTTACATAAGCACTAGGCAGCATATAAATTTCATTGAAATCGGTTCACATTTAACCATAGCTCCCATATAAAAAACATACGGAAACAGCCTAAATTCCACCTGAAATTCACTTAAATGCCAATAAATGCTAAAATGTAATAGCTTTGGTCACCAAATTTAGCATAAATAAGTCTTATGTAAATACCAGCCAGTGTGCAAAATTTTGTCACAATCGGTCACCATTTGACCATAGCTCCCATATAAAAAACTTACGGAAACACAAAAATATAAAAAGAAAAGGGGGTTTATGTCCGTCTGTCCGCTTGATAAAAGCGCGATAGCGCCTTAACTGAAAGGGCTACAGCAACAAAATTTTACAAAAGGAAATCTTATGTGAATGCCAGCCGGTGTGCAAAATTTTGTTACAATCGGTCACCGTTTGACCATAGCTCCCATATAAAAAACTTACAGAAACACAAAAATCAAAAAGAAAAGGAGATTTATGTTTGTCCGTCAGATAAAATCGTGACAGCTCCTTAACTACAAAAGCTAGAGCGACAAAATTTTACAAAAGTATTTCTGATATGTAACAAAAGTTGTGTAAGTTGAAATGGGCGAAATCGGTTCACATTTAGTTAGAGCTCCCATATAACCCCGCCCCGGGAAACACATGAATGCTGATAAATTGAGTACAATTGTAATAGCTATGACGACTAAATTTAGAATAGAGAACTTTTATGCAACTATTAGTCAGTATATTAAATTTTATAGGAATCGGTCCATATTTGACTATAGCTTTCATATAAAAAACACTCCCGGAAACCAAAAAATATTTAGCAAGGACCAGTTAAAAGCTATTAAATTAGAAACTATGACAGCTATTACCACTAAATTTTGCAAAAATCAGCTTTATATAAATACCAGCTAGTGTGCGAAATTTTGTTGCAATCGGTCAACATTTGGCTATAAAGAGTGTTCTAAAAAAAAATATGCATTTACTATTTTAAACAAAATTTATCCATAGTGCAAGAAATAATTTATTTTTTGATCAAGTTAGTTTCTATAGATATGTCAGATACTATTATTTTAGAAATTATTAATTTTCAATAGTTATTTCAATCAAAATGGACTGCGAAAAAAAAGTTCGTGAAAATATAATTAAAACTTTTCAAAAAAAATCCGTCATGAACTTTTAAAAAAATAGCTAAAAATTTGAAAGTTGACCCTCGAACGGTTTCTAATGCCATCAGACGGTATAAGGAAAACCTGAGCATTGAAAGAAAACCTGGATCAGGGAGGAAAAAAGGTCCTACAGATATTGGTAAGGCAAAAGAAGTCGAGCGACTCTTTCGAAGAGCGCCTAACACTTCTTTAAGAAAAGCAGCTCGTACGGTGAAATGTTCTACGAATTTTGCACATAGAGTCAAAGCTTATGCTGGACTGAAGACATACAAAGTCCAAAAGGTTCCAGATCGCAATGCTATAAAGAACTTAGAAGCAAAAAAACGAGCGAAAAAATTGAAGTCTGATTTTATAAAAAAATACACCTGTTGTGTGATGGATGATGAAACATACGTACTGGCAGACTTTTCTCAACTTCCTGGTCAAGATTTTTATGTTGCTGATAAATGGGGCAATGTTCGGCAAGAGTTTCGCAGAAAAAAACAAACAAAATTCCCTAAGAAGTTTCTCGTGTGGCAAGCTATTTGCAGATGTGGCAAAAGAAGTAAAGTATTTGTGGCATCTGGCACAATAAACACAGAAATTTATATAAAGGAGTGCCTACAAAAACGGTTGTTACCCTTTTTAAGAGAGCACAGAGTGACTACATTTTTTTGGCCCGATTTGGCATCATGTCATTATGGAAAAAAGGCACTTGAGTGGTACTCAAAGAATAATGTCATTTTTGTACCACGAGAGGCAAATCCACCCAACTGTCCAGAACTTCGGCCTGTGGAAAGGTATTGGGCTCTGATAAAAAAGGAATTGAAGAACACAGGAAAGATTTCCAAGAACATGTCCGATTTTAACAAAATATATGGACCACTCGTATTACTATCAACTATTTTATCCTAACTAAATATTAAGCTAAAGGAAAAGTATTTAACAACTTATTAATGTAAAACCATACCCGGTTACGATAGTGAATTTTGTTCAAAGTAAATTAATACTAGGGAAACCACTAACAATACCAACTAGGGTAACAACTTTTTTTCAATTTGGTCCACGTTTTGAATTTTCTGCACCCTCATAGATATATGAGATATGTTTCTAAATTTAACACAACTTGATGGTGGGTATATAAGATTCGGCACAGCCAAATATAACACTCTTACTTGTTAAATTATTATTTGATGAAAGTCGGTTGGTGCCGCCTTGTTAAATAAAAGACAAAAACAAAATATGCAAGAAACAAAACACAATTTATAGCAACGCAAGAATTATAAAAAATTGATTACGTCATGCGCATGATTTTTAATATGATGACATAGATTAGCCCATACAAGGGTTACCTTTTCGATATAATTTCAAATTATTGAAGCCAATTTCATTTTATGACCCAAAATGACAATACATTTGAAAATTACATTTTGGAAATAAATATAATCAGTAGTGTGTTGATGGACTTGATGATGAACTTGATGAAACATGTAAAATTTCATCGGAATAAGTCCACTTTTACCCATAGCACCTATATAAATACCACCAGGAATCCACTTAAAAACCACGGAAGCCACTTTAATGTTAAAAAATGTTGAACTTTAATAGCTACGATAACCAAATTTAGTCCAAAGAGATACAAATGTATAATGTATAAGATTCAGTATAGCCGAATATATGTATATCTTACTTGTTTACTTTTATACCTTACATAATGTATTCAGGAGGAACAATTTCTACGTTTCGTGAATAGCTTTGATAAAATGTATAGTCTGGAAAACAACTTAGAAAGTCTGTGAATATATTCTAGACTAATTCCAAATTTTGCCCGAAATAGATTATATAGTATATAAAACTCGGCAATCCTGGTGAAAAAAACTAATTTGACAGTTCTAAAAATTTTTTTTTGTGGATTTCGTTATAAACAGAGACCGAATATTGTTTTATTTTTTAAATCAATCAAGTATAAATATCATTGCCGATGAAAATTTATTTTCATTTCGATCGATGAATAAAAAAGAGGGATTTATATTTGAAATATAAATATCCCTCATGATGAATATTTTAAATATCTTTAACGATAAATATCCAAACAGATATGGTTTTATCAAAAAACTATTTATTACAATAATAAATAATTGTAATAAATTGGGATTCTTAGTGCAATACACTACAGTAAAACTTTTTAGAAAAATATTATATTGATTGTTTTATTTTTAAACTTCTATTTTGACTTTGAAAAAATAAAATATTTTTGAAATTTTAAAATTTTCAACAATGAATGTATGAATATGTTTCCAATTAATTGGAATGTTTTAGGACATCGAAGTTAAACCTAATAATCCTAATGGAACTATTGGTGGTTTCTTCGATTCGCAAAACCATTTCAACGTAAAATTTGCAACAATAATAGAATTTATTGTTATTTAAACGTTCTAAAGACTTTTTATACCAGGACAAATCTTCTTCTTCTGTCATCCTTGACTCCCAGTAGAGCATAGGGCATGGGAGGATGCAACAGTTGCCTAGCGTCTCCAGTTACCAGGTAAGAACTGTATCCAATTCCCACTCTAACCTCCTCGTGGTACATCTTGGAAACCTGAACAAAATAGTTTTATATGCGGTAAACAACCCGTGTATGAATCTAGGTTAGGGCTAATATAAGATGGAGTTATCTTAGAGCCATTCCAGCCTATTTGGTCTAAGGGTCTAAGATAATTGTACTTGGTAAAGTACGAAAATGCAGGGTCTGTTCAAAATATTAGTTGCGGCTGCAAACGAGCGTCTGTCTCGGATCGAGCGGATCGCTATACAAACGAGTCTTGTTTCTTTGGACCCATCACCCATCGACTTAAGTTTTAAGCATGGATAGAAACAACATTACAGAATATACTACTCCAAGGGGTAATCATCAGGGATTTTAGAATTGCCTAATCTATGCATTAACATGAACATTATGATGAATGAAACCAGGAAAATTTTTCCTGGAAATAACAGAAATAAAATTTGAATATTTTCTATCAAAATTTTTTTTCATCGGTTGAAAAAAAATGAAAATTATTTTGAACTGATAAATATCCCAAACGATTTTTTTATTTTTTATTTTCATCGGATTGAAAAACGATACAAAATTTTTCGAACAATTAAAAATCATTAGGGATTTTTATTATTTTTTAAACTTCAATGATTGTTTTTGTATGGATTAAAATATGAAAATATTGTTTTAAAAGTATTAATATTTGGTCTCTGGTTATAAACCGATAATTTTGTTTTTAATTAAATAAAAAATAGTGTAAAAAAAATAATTGTCATTATAAAAACCGTGTGTGGAAGTTAGCTTAAAAGCCTTTAGTGCAAAAAACTTGATTGAAAATTTGAAGCAGATTCTAAACATGTGTAAGTGAGCAGTGGGGAAATTCAATCAAAACGATGGAAAAAATCAAAAAGTTAAAATCAATTGAAAAATCGAGCAAAAAACCATATTCTCGTTTGTTTTTTAATTAATTTTACTTAAACAATGTCCGTTTGTTCTTTTCCAAATGAAATAATGAAGAATAAAATGTTAGAGAAAAAATTTGTATGTCACATTTTAAGGTGGACGAATTTGATAGGAAAAAACTAAAAAATGTCATTTGTCCAACATGCGCAGAAGACTCAAGTTTTGTAATTGGGAAGTCGTAATCTATATTTTATAATTCTTGATAGCAACGTAATATACAGTTCGATAGAACATAGAAATCTAGTTTTGAACATTGTTGCCATGACACAATTATTATACCCTTCACCACCATAGGTGGAAAGGGTATTATAAATTTATGCTGATGTATGTAATTCATAGAAATATTTGTCTTAGACCCACCATTCAGTATATCAATAGATATACGTCAGTCCGTCTGGTCGCAATTCTAAAGATAATTTTATGAAATCTGGCACTGATAATTTTTTTTAAAGTGGAACCATGGTTATTGAAATTCATCGCAATTGGTACATTATTTATGGTACCTCCCATAGGTCCAACTTCACGAAATTGATATTTTAGCCACAAAAAAAAACAGTTTTTCATGTAATTTAAAGATTTATGTAAGCCTAAATCACTGTACCAAATTTCCTTGAAATCGGTTTACATTTGATCATAGCTCCCATACAAACTCTTCTCTCAAAACGCACTAAATGAGACAAAAATCACTAAAACGCTCTTAAATCTGAAGATAATGACAATTTAAGTTAATTATTAGCATACATAATTTTTGTAAAAACTGTAATCAACTTAAAGAATTTCGAGATAATCGGTTCATATTTGACCCTAGCTCTCATATAAGTCAAAATGACTGAAATAGCTTAAATATATAAATCTTTTGAAAATGTTTGTATCATGACAAAATTTAACAAATATTTGTCTTTATACACGAAAAAGTAACACTTTTGACCTAAGTGGAGAAGGGTATCGTATGGTCAGACTTGACCGACTATAAAACTTTCTTATTTGTTTTTGTTTGCATTATTGCATCAAATATAACAATTAAACAATTCTATATTTTTTTGTAAAAATATTTTTTAGATAAAAAAATTTTCTACAGAAAAATTTCCTATAAAAACATTTTTGTATAGAAAAATTTTTGATAAAAATGTTTTCTATAGAAAAATTTTGTATCAAAATATTTTTTAGTAGAAAAATTTTTGATAAAAATATTCTTCCACCGAAAAATTTTCTGTAAAAATATTTTTCCAAAAAAAATTTCGATAAAAATATTTTTCTATAGAAACATTGTCTATTTTAATATTTTTCCATAGAAAAATCTTCGACAAAAACTATTTTTCTATAGAAAAATTTTCGATAAAAATATTTTTCTCTAGAAAAATGTTCGATAAAATTTTTTTTCTAGAAAATATTTTCGATAAATATATTTTTCTATGGAAAAATCTTCAATAAAAACAGTTTTCTAAGAAAATTTCCGTAAAAATATTCTTCTATAAAAAAAAATTCGTTAAAAGAAGAATAAATTTAGAAATATTTTCGATAAAAAAATTTTTTAAAGAAACATTTTTCATGAAAATTTTTTTTTGTAGAAAATTTTCGAAAAAGAAATTTGGTATAGAGAAGTTTTACATAAGCAATAGGCAGCTATATGCTGCCTAGTGTTTATAAATTTCATCGAAAAAAATTCCATTTAAAAAAAATTTTGACAAAAATATTTTGTCTATTGAAAACTTTTCTATAAAAATATTTTTCTATATACAATTTTTCAACAAAAATATTTTTCCATAGAAAAAATTTATACAAAAATATTTTTCCATTGAAACATTGTCTATTGAAATATTTTTCTATAGAAAAATCTTTAAAAAAATATTTTTCTATTAAAAAATTTTCAACAAAAATATTTTTCTATGGAAAATTTTTCGACAAAAATATTTTTCTATAGAAAAATATTCAACAAAAATTTATTTCAAAGAAATTAATTTTTAGTTGAACCATGAATTTATGTTAAGAGGTTGTGGGTTCGAGTCCGGGCTCAGGTTCATATCATAAATTTTTATTTATTTAATTTTAATAATTTTTATGATTTTTTAAATTAGATTAATAATTTTTAAGAATACAGAAAAAACTATGTGACACTTAGCAGTGTGGAATGCTGCATTTTCTGTCCCGCTACGGACTTCATCAGCACACTGTGTCACCAACTGTTAGATGCCAGTAGTTAAGATCATCTATTTAACTGAATTCTTAAGCGAAATTGAAAACGAGAATTATATTAACACTCATTTCTATTTCACTTATGACCATATGATCGATTCAGTTAGACGAACTTATCCACCATAGTTTTTTCCTTTATGTTATGTATTCCTATCCTTTATTAATCTACATTTACTTTGTACTTTAACCAACTGTCAGCTGGTAATGAAGACAAAGATTTTTGTTTTGACAAGTTTCTGTTTATTCTTTTACGTTAATGCAAATTTGAATTTAGTATCGGATTCGAACCCACAACCTCTTAACAAAAATTTATTTCTATAAAAATATTTTCGATAAAAATATTTTCCTATTTAAAAATCTTCAATACAAATATTTGTCTTAAGTAAAATCTTTAGTAAAAATATTTTTCCAAAAAAAAAATTGTCGATCAAAAAAAGAATAAAAATTTAGAAATATTTTTGATTAAAAATTTTTTTATAAAAATATTTTCGATAAAAAATTTTTTAATAGAAAAATTTTTAATAAAAATTTTTTTTATAGAAAAATTTTCGATAAAATACAT
Source organism: Stomorhina lunata (assembly GCA_933228675.1). Classification (NCBI taxonomy): domain Eukaryota; kingdom Metazoa; phylum Arthropoda; class Insecta; order Diptera; family Rhiniidae; genus Stomorhina; species Stomorhina lunata. The sequence goes on from OW121743.1 coordinate 66,821,791, forward strand.
TTCGATAAAAAATTTTTGATTAACAAATTTTTTATAGAAAAATTGTTGATAAACAAATTTTCTGTAGAAAAATTGTCATTCCTTTTGGAACTTCCTCAATATTGACTTCAGAATATTGCCTGTCTGTCTGTTCGTCTGTTGAAGGCACTATAAGAAATCGATTTTAAATTCACAATTGCTTCCGTATAAGTTCGCTTAGGCTAATCGCTTATTTGCTAATAAATGCCAAATTATAACAACTATAATGATGAAATTTAGTAAAGGGAAGTCTTACATAAGCACTACTCGCAGGCAGCATATAAAATTTCATCGAAATCGGTTCAGATTTAACCATAGCTCCCATACAAAATACTTACGGAAACAGCTTAAATTTTTCTATAAATACACTTGAATGTCAATAAATGATAAACTATAACAGCTTCGACCACCAAATTAAGCACAATAACGCATTGATTGAATGCCAGCCAGTGTGTCAAATTTTGTTACAATCGGTCACCATTTGACCTTGGCTCCTATATAAAAAACTTACGGAAACACAAAAATATAAAAAGAAAAGGGGGTTTATGTCCGTCTTTCCGTCACATTAAAGTGCTATAGCGCCTTAACGAAAGGCGCTAGAGGGACAAAATTATACAAAAGTAATTTCGAAATTTTCGGAAAGTTTTGTGTTAGAAATGGGTGAAATCGGTTCATATTTAATAAGAGCTCCCATATAACCCCGCCCCGGGAATCACATTAATGCTGATAAATTGGATACAATTGTAATAGCTATGACGACTTAATTTGAAACAGAAGAAGTTTTATGCAATTGTTGGTCAGTAAATCAAATTTTAAAGGAATCGGTCTATAGTTGACTATAGCTTTCATATAAAAACCACTCTCGAAAACTACTAAAATGCCAGAAACGACAGTTAGAAGCTATTAAATTATAAACTATGTTAGATATGGCCATTAAATTTTCTGCAGAAATAAGACTTATATAAATATTAGCCAGTGTTTAAAATTTGGGCAATTGGTCACCACTTAACTATAGTTTTTACATATATAACAACCCCTTTTTATATTTAAAATCTAAAAGATTTGAAGGTACAGCCGATTTGAAGGCACAGCTGAATATAACACTCTTACTTGTTTTACTTTCAGTTTCATTTTGCTTCTTTGATATAATAGGGTCTAACAAATCGACAACCCTTCTTAATAATTTTACCAAGTATAATTGTACCATGGTATCCATATAAGACCATTTTTTTACCATTTTGTATTCTGAGCTGTATATAAAAGTTTAAAATCATTTTTTAGACATTCTAATTTATATTTCCACAAAATGAAAATAATTTTATTATTGCTAATTGTCCTAACAATTGTTCTTTTGGACAAAGGAGATGGGGAAGAAACAGTAAATGAAGGAAAGGCTGCAGAAGATGTAACCGAGGCTGGAGACATAGTAACAGAGGCTGAAGAAGGGGTAACAACAGATTCTGACAAAGATGACCCTGTAGGCGAAACTGTAACTGATGAAGCTTTTAATGATAATCCGGTTACACCAGCTCTTGATTATGATTATTTTGAATATTCAATGGGTCCTTATCCAGGTTATGGCGGATCAGCAATGTCATATTATCAAGAAATGGGGAAATGTGGTAGAATTTTTTTGATATATATTAATCTTTATTTCTTTTGATAAACTTATGTTGTTAATAACTTTTAAGGTCCTTAAGGGTCCTCTGAAATTTACGTATAAATTGAATTAAATAGTTACAACGGAAGAAACGCTTGATACTTTGCAAAAAATTGTAATTGAAGATGTGATTTAAAGTTAAACACATAGTGATCATTTGCAAGAATAGTGGTATATAAAACAAGTAAGAAAGCGCTATAGTCGGTCAAGCCGACCATACGATACCCTTCACCACTAAGGTCAAAGGTGTTATTTTTCCTGTATAAAGACAAATATTTGCTAAATTTTGCCATCATACAAACATTTTCTTAAAACGTATATATTCAACCTGTTTCCGTCATTTGGACTTATATGAGAGCTAGGGTCAAATGTGGACCGATTATCCCGAAATTTGACAAATTGATTACAGTTGTTACAAAAATTATGTATGCAAAAAATAAGCTCAAAATTTTCATTACCTTCAGATTTACGAGCGTTTTATTGATTTTTTGTCTCATTTAGTGCGTTTTTGAAGAAGAGTTTGTATGGGAGCTATGGTCAAATGTGGACCGATTTCAACGAAATTTGGTACAGTGATTTAAGTTTACATAAGCAGTATTTGTTTTAAATTTCATGAAAAAATATTGATATTTGTGACCAATATAGCAATTCCGGGAAGTGGGACCTATGGGAGGTACCATAAATAATGGACCGATTTTGACCAATTTCAATAGCCATGGTCCCATTATCAAAGCCAAATTTTATCAAATTATCTTTAGAATTGCGACCTGTAGTTTGATTACAAGGTTTAAATGGGGGTCCAGCCAGCCAGCCAGCCAGCCAGACGGACGGACGGACGGACGGACATCGCTAAATCGACTCAGAAAGTGATTCTAAGTCTATTGGTATACTAAAAGATGGGTCTAAGACAAATATTTCTATGCGTTACAAACATCAGCACAAACTTATAATACCCTTTCCACCTATGGTGGTGAAGGGTATAAAAATTGTAAACTATTTACAGTACTATTCTGTTAACTCTAAGTATGATAGATTTTCAATACGATTGGAAGGCATAACTAAATAGATTTTCAAAATCTAAGTTCAGTAAGTCACTAAAGAACTTAAAAAAATTAAGTAAATTTTACTACAAAATAACAAAATTGTCTGGATAGTAAATATTATTCATTTATTTATATAATAGACAATTTATCGTAGGGGAACTCGTTGTCAATAAATTGTCTATTACATTAATAAATAAATATAATCGACTGGGATAAAGTGCTAATAATTTTTCTACTGAGTGAAATTTTTACTGACAAATTATTTTCCCAACTGAAATAATCAAAAAAAAATTTGTTAAAATACAAAAGTTTCTATTTTACGTAATTTGAACTTTTAATAAGTTTTATTAACATCTTTTTAACAAGAATCAAAATATTTAAACCAATGTAACTTAAAAGTCATAATGTCTATATTTGCATTATTTTGGCATGAACTTTAATTCATTTTTCATGTTTCGCTTCAAAGTGGGTGTTGGCCAATACAAACGCCCATTTAGCTTAACAAGGAAAAGTTTTGGCTTAAAAAGCTAAAAAATGTGTTTTTAAATAACACATTTTTGTGGTTTCAAAAAAATCAATTCACATAAACAGAAAATTTTAAGTATAAACATGTGAAATTTTACATTATGTAATGTTCATGGCAGAACATTTTAAAGTAAAACTGATATTGATTTCTTAGAATAGATTTTGGTAATAAATATTAAATATACACATAAATGTTACATATACATTTCTATAGTAAATTTTTCTATAGAAAATTTTGCTATAGTAAATTTTTCTATAGTAAATTTTTGCAGAAAATTTTTGTTTATCAAAAATTTTTTCTATAGAAATTTTTTTATCAAAAATTTTTTCTATAGAAATTTTTTTATCAAAAATTTTTCTATAGAAATTTTTTTATCAAAAATTTTCCTAAAGAAAATTTTTTTATCAAAAATCTTTCTATAGATAACATTTTTATCAAAAATTTTTTGCTATAAAATTTCCAGAAAATTTTTTTATCAAAAATTTTTTGATACAAATTTTCTGGAAATTATTTTTTTGCCAAGATTTTTCGATATAAATTTTTTAGAAAATTTTTTTTATCGAAAATTTCTTATAACAAAATTTTTGTATAGAAAAATTTTTAAATCGATAATTTTTCTACAGAAAAATTTTTCAATTGAGCATTTTTCTATCGAAAAATTTTTTATCGAAAATTTTTCTGTAGAAAAATTTTTTTCTCAAAAATTTTTCTATGGAAAAATTTATGAGAGAAAAATTTTTTCGTTTTATAGAAAAATAGTTTGATCGAAAATTTGTATCAAAAAATTTCTTTAGAGAAATGTTTGTACCGAAAAATTTTCTATAGAAAAATTATTTTACCGAAAATTTTTCTATAGAAACATTTTTTTATCGAAAATTTTTCTATAGAATTATTTTTTTATCGAAAATTTTTCTATAGAAACATTTTGTTTATCGAAAATTTTTCTATAGAAACATTTTTTTATCGAAAATTTTTCTACAGAAACATTTTTTTATCGAAAATTTTTCTATAGAAAAATTATTTATTGAAAATTTTTCTATAAAAAAAATTTTTATTAAAATTTTTTCTATAGGAAACTTTTTTTATTGAAAATTTTTCTTTAGAAAAACTTTTTTATTAAAAATTTCTCTACAGAAATTTTGTTTTTTTAATTTTTTTTTAGAAACAATTTTTTTTTTAATTTTTCTATAGAAAAAATTTTTTATTGAAAATATTTCTAACGAAAAATTTTTTTCGTTAAATACGAATTATTATTATTGTGTCCAACAAATATCAACATAAAGCGCAGATTATCATCCGAACAGAAACACACAAACATTTTTCAGTTTTATCATTTCTTTATTTCCCACACTTTTGTTGTTGCTTTGTTGGCGACTAAGACAAAAGTGCTATAAAGGGGGTTCAAAGAAAGATTTAAATAAACAAAAGTTTATTTTAAAGCTTGGCACATGTGCAGCCGTATATTTATTAAAAATTTTTATTAAAATTTGGGACATCAAACATTTAATTAAAAAGTTTTACTGTAGTGTATTGCACTAAGAATCCCAATTTATTACAATTATTTATTATTGTAATAAATAGTTTTTTGATAAAACCCCTTTATAGCACTTTTGTCTTAGTCGCCAACAAAGCAACAACAAAAGTGTGGGAAATAAAGAAATGATAAAACTGAAAAATGTTTGTGTGTTTCTGTTCGGATGATAATCTGCGCTTTATGTTGATATTTGTTGGACACAATAATAATAATTCGTATTTATTCAGTCCCTCAAATTATACATAATGTGAGGTTTTCGCTCTGTCTAGAATTAGGGATAATCCTCCTGATGAGATGGTCTAACCAACCATCGAAACGCGTCGAGGAAAGGTTTCCCCACCAACATTTTTTGGTTTTATCAAAATTTTTTTATTAAAAATTTTTCTATAGAAAAATTTTTTTATTAAAAATATTTCTATACAAAAATTTTTTGACCGAAAATTTTTCTATAGAAAATTTTTTTTATCGAAACATTTTCTATAGAAAATTTTTTTTATCGAAAATTTTTCCATAGAAAAAATTTTTTATCGCAAATTTTAAATAAATTTTTTTTTCTATAGAAAAGTATTTATTTCGAAAATTTCACTTTAGAAACATTTTTTTATCGAAAATTTTTTCTATTGGATTTTTTTTTTATCTAAAATCTTTATCTAGAAAGATATTTTTATCAAAAATTTTTATTAAAAACTTTTGTTATGAACAATTTTTCTATAGAAAAATAGTTTTATTTAATTAGGACATTTTTCTATAGAAAATTTTTTTTTTATCGAAAATTTTTCTACAGAAAAAACATGTTTCTATACAGAAATATATTTGGATCGAAAATTTTTCTTTAAAAAATTTTTATCAAAAACATTTCTTTGGAAAAAATATTTAATAGAAAATTTTTTATAGAAAAAAATTTTTATCGAAAATTTTTTTAACGAATATTTTTCTATAGCAAAACAAAAATGATCAAATCTATATTATCTATAGAAAAAAATGTTATTTTGTTTATTTCAAATTTGTATAGAGAAACATTTTTTTATCGAACGTTTTTCATTTTCTCATAAATAATTTTTTTATCACAATTTTTATTAAAAATTTTTGTATAGAAAATTTCTTTATTAAATATTTTTCTATACAAAATTCTGTTATGAAAAATTTTTTTATCAAAAATTCTATTAAAAATTTTCTTCAGAAAAATATTTTTATCGCAAATTTTTCTATAGATTTTTTTTTTATTTTTATCGAAAGCTTATCAATTGAAAAATGTTTTTATCGAACATTTATCTGTAGATTTTTTTTATTTAAATCGAAAGTTTTTCAATTGAAATATATTTTTATCACTCATTTTTCTAAAGAAAAACGTTTTTATCGAAAACTTGTCTTTGTTCTCTCGAACCGCATGTTTTGTTGTTATAAAATAGTTTTTGATTTTGTTTCTTGCATATTTTGTTTTTGTCTTTTCTTTAACAAAGCGGCACCAATCGACTCTACTAATGTCCAAATCTCAACTGTATGATACTCATTTTCACGAGTTTAATTAATGATCGTACTATTTGCCATAATTAGCAAAGAGTTATCGGCTCCTGGCAGTATGGGCTGCCTTCATTGACTTATGTAAGTTAGAACGAACTATTCGGAAACGTTTTTGAGGCTATTTTGTACTTAAATGTACGATTGGTATAATAAACTAGGGCAAAGAAGATGAGCTAAAATAATATTGTTTGTTCTTGGCTCTTTGACTTTTCAAATTGATTTTTTTTGTTTAGTTCATGGAACAAAACGATTGATACAAAACTAAATTTGCCTTAACATTTTACAAACGTTTGCGAAAAGTTCGTTTCTTTTCATATAATATCTCCTAATAAATGGAAGTAATTTGGCTTAAATATTTTTTATAAAAAAAAAAGAAGTTTAAATATAAAGTTTTGTCTATTTGATACAAGGAAGCTAAAGACGATTTATATGTATGTAAGTAAACATCACATAGTTTACAGTTTACCTGAGAGGACTTCCAATGATTTAAGTTGATGGTAAGAAACTTCAAACGATTGACAGTTTTTTTTAGGAAAGATTTAAGATTTATTTAGGGAAATTTAAGGCATTATAAAATATTGTATCTGCAAAATATATTTAATTTAAATTAACTTTAGCAAAATTTATACAATATCAAATTTAGTATATAAAACTTAATATAAAACAATCTACCTTACATAATGTGAAATTAAATTTTCCGAAATAAACCTCTTATTTTTGTTAAAACATATCAAGCATTTGTCATGATTATAAAAAACAAAACGAATTATTCAAAAATTATTTTTCGCTTTAAATTTATAACCAATAAAAACCCCAACATAATTTGTTCATGGACTGAGCATTAATTCAATTATAAATAAATTATGGTCATATACAAAAACATATATATATATATATATAATTCCCCGACAACATTCCAATTGGAACAAGGGATACTGCTCTCAGACAATGAGCAGCATCCGATTAACGCCGGCTCCGAACGGCAAATGCATTAGTTAGAGAAGTTTTACATAGCCTAATACTCAATAACCAGTGGCTAGCTGAGTTATGAGGTGAACCGCCTCTTTTTTTTATTTGAAAATTTATTTTTTCAAGTGACTCTGGCCAGGGATCGAACTTGGGCCTCTGGTATGCTAGGCGGATGACTTACCTGCTATACCACGGCGATACACCTTAGACAAAAATACCATTTATAAAAATCTCATAGTAGTCGTACTCATTAAATTGATATATTTCCCAGATAATGTTTGGATTAATTTACAAACAATTGCTTTCACTCTTTAGGACAACTCTTTGAAATGTTAACGATGTATGTACATATTAAAGTATTTATTTAGTACTAAAAAAATTTCAAAAATTCTAAATAGTTAAAATAACAAAATAAAGTTTATATTGTTGCCAAATGCTCGCATATAAAATTAAATAAAATATGTAAATATTTTTTTAACATTGTAATTAGAATGGCATGTGTTAGATAGTATTTATTTCACTGAAATTTATATGCCAACAATTGCATATTTACAAAACAAGGATCGAAATTTTGTTTGTAAATTTTGTAAAAAAATAAATAACAAAATTTGATGCTCAAGCTGAAAAGGCCAAAATGAAATACGAGACTAAAGTTCAAGGCTAATATGTAAATACTGATGAAATTTCATTTAAAAACAATATCGATGACGTTAGCACTGGTCAACATCAAAAAAAAAGAAAGAATAATTTTCAATAAAAAAATTTTGGTATAGAAAATTTTTCAATAAAAAAATTTTTGTATAGAAAATTTTTCGACAAAAAATGTTCCTATTGAAAATTTTTCGATAAAAAAATTTTGCAATAGAAAATTTTTCGATAAAAAAATTTTACCATAGAAAATTTTTCGATAAAAAAAAATTTATAGAAAATTTTTCGATAAAAAAAATTTTTCTATAGAAAATTTTTCGATAAAAAAATTTTTCTATAGAAAATTTTTCGATAAAAAAAATTTTCTATAGAAAATGTTTCAATGAAAAAAATTTTTCGATAAAAAAATTTTTCGATAAAAAATTTTTTCTAAAAAAATATTGCAATAGAAAATTTTTCGATACAAAAAAACTTTTCTACAGAAAATTTTTTGAGAAAAAAACTTTTTATAGAAAATTTTTCGATAAAAAAAAATTTATATAGAAAATTTTTTGACAAAAAAAACTTTTCGATAGAAAATTTTTCGATAAAAAAATGTTTCTATAGAAAAAGTTAAAAATAAAAAAAAATTCTGTAAACAAATTTGCTATAGAAAAATTGGCAATAAATATACTTTTCAACAGAAAAATCTTCAATGAATTTTTTTTCTATAGTCAAATTTTTGATAAAAATATTTTTCTACAGAAAACTTTTGTATAAAATATTTTCTATAGAAAATTTTTTGATAAAAATATTTTTTTGTAGAAAGCTTTTCGATACAAAAATTTTTGTATAGAAAATTTTTCGATATAATATTATCTTGTAGAAAATTTTTCGATAAAAAAATTTTTCAAAAAGGTTTATCAAAATTTGGGACATCAAACATTTAACTAAAAAGTTTTACTGTAGTGTATTGCACTAAGAATCCCAATTTATTACAATTATTTATTATTGTAATAAATAGTTTTTTGATAAAACCAAAAAATGTTGGTGGGGAAACCTTTCCTCGACGCGTTTCTATAGAAATTTTTTTTCTCTATAGAAATTTTTTAGATAAAAAAATTTTTCGAGAAAAAAATTTTTCTTTAGAAAATTTTTCGATCAAAAATTTTTCTATAGAAAATTTTTCGATAAAAAATTTTTCTATAGAAAATTTTTCGATAAAAAAATTTTTCTATAGAAAATTTTTCGATAAAAAAATTTTTCTTTAGAAAATTTTTCGATCAAAAATTTTTCTATAGAAAATTTTTCGATAAAAAATTTTTCTATAGAAAATTTTTCGATAAAAAAATTTTTCTATAGAATATTTTTCGATAAAAAATTTTTTCTATAGAAAATTTTTCGATCAAAAAATTTTTCTATAGAAAATTTTTCGATAAAAAAATTTTTCTATAGAAAATTTTTCGATAAAAAGTTTTTTCTATAGAAAATTTTTCGATCAAAAAATTTTTCTATAGAAAATTTTTCGAAAAAAATTTTTCTATAGAAAATTTTTCGATAAAAAATTTCTTCTATAGAAAATTTTTCGAAAAAAAATTTTCTATAGAAAATTTTTCGATAAAAAAATTTTTCTATAGAAAATTTTTCGATAAAAAAATTTTTCTATAGAAAATTTTTCGAAAAAAATTTTTCTATAGAAAATTTTTCGATAAAAAAATTTTTCTATAGAAAATTTTTCGATAAAAAAATTTTTCTATAGAAAATTTTTCGATAAAAAATTTTTTCTATAGAAAATTTTTCGATCAAAAAATTTTTCTATAGAAAATTTTTCGAAAAAAATTTTTCTATAGAAAATTTTTCGATAAAAAATTTCTTCTATGGAAAATTTTTCGATAAAAAATTTCTTCTATAGAAAATTTTTCGATAAAAAAATTTTTCTATACAAAATTTTTCGATAAAAAAATTTTTCTATAGAAAATTTTTCGATAAAAAATTTTTTCTATAGAAAATTTTTCGATCAAAAAATTTTTCTATAGAAAATTTTTCGAAAAAAATTTTTCTATAGAAAATTTTTCGAAAAAAATTTTTCTATAGAAAATTTTTCGATAAAAAAATTTTTCTATAGAAAATTGTTCGATAAAAAAATTTTTCTATAGAGAATTTTTCGATAAAAAAATTTTTCTATAGACAATTTTTCGATAAAAAAAATTTTTCTATAGACAATTTTTCGATATAAAATTTTTTCTATAAAAAATGTTTCTATAAAAAAATTTTTCTATAGAAAATATTTCGATAAAAAAATTTTTCTATAGAACATTTTTCGATAAAAAAGTTTTTCTATAGAAAATTTTTCGATAAAAAGTTTTTCTATAGAAAATTTTTCGATAAAAAATTTTCTATAAAAAATTTTTCGATAAAAAAATTTTCTATCGAAAATTTTTTTCGATAAAAAAATTTTTCTTTACAAAATTTTTCGATAAACAAATTTTTCTTTACAAAATTTTTCGGTAAAAAATGTTTATATAGAAAATTTTTCGGTACAAAAATTTCTTTATAGAAAATTTTTTGATAAAAAAAAATTTTGATAAAAACATTTTGTATAGAAAAACTTTGGTATAAAAATTTTCTATACAAAAATTTGTCTTCTATAGAACATTTTTTTAATTTTTAACAATAAATTGTCTATTACACTAATAGGTAAATGTAATAGACTTGGATCAAGTGCAAATAATTTTTCTTTTTGATTAAAAACGTATTATATTGAAAAATTTCAATAAAAATATTTTCCTATAGAAAAACTTTCGATAAATATATTTTTCTATAGAAAAATGTGTGATAAAAATATTTTTCTATACAACAATTTTCGGTAAAATTATTTATCTACAAAAAAAATGTTCGATAAAATTTTTTTTCTGTAGAAAATTTTTTATAAAAAAATTTTCAATAGAAAATGTTTGACTTTTATCGATAAATTGTCTGTTTAATTAATAAATAAATAAATGCAACAGATCGAGATCAAATGCAAATAATTTTTCGTTTTGAGTAGTATTTACATCTCGACAACTTCGTTATTTTTTGAAAAAATTTAAATAAAAAAAATATTCTATCGAAAAATTTTACTACAGTAAAACTTTTTAAAGAAAAAATTATCTGTAGAAAAATTTTTAATAAAAAAAAAATTAAATACTTTTCTATAGAAAAATCGTCGATAAAAATATTTCTCTATAGAAAAATTTTCGATAAAAATATTTTTCTATAGAAATATTTTTCTATAGAAAAATTTCAATAAAAAGATTTTCTATAGAAAAATTTTTGATAAAATCATTTTTCTGTGAAAAATTTGATTCATTAAAAAACTACTGATTCATCCTAAAACACAGTTTTGTATAAAACTGCTGACTCATCTTAATATTTTCAAATCATGCTTAAACTGCTGAGTCATCCTTAAACTGCTGAGTAGTCCTAAAACTTCTGAGTCATCATAAATATGCAACTTATCCTAAAATTGCTGTATTAAAAAATAAAACTTCAAAATTAAAAAGAAGAATTGGCTTTTATTGAAAAACTTCATTATATCCCCACAAAATCATAGAATGGACAAACATCTACCTTTTATACCACCTCATTCAAAAATGAGCAAAAAACTTTACTTTACATAAGACTTTTTTAATTCTGAGTCCACAGTTGCCGTTACATTAAGTCCTCCACAGAATCCATAATAACGGTTAATAAGGGACAAGAACTTATCATGATGTTACAATACTTAAATCTAATTTAATTTCAGAATTACTGATGTTTCCAAATAAAACACATTTATCTTCTGCCTTAAAATATTTATACTGAAACCACAAATCTACCTTTTTACATTAAAATTTCAAATTAATAGCCATTTTCCAATTCCAAAAGCAAATTTCCTTAGTTTTACTCCTGATTACTTTTGTTTGAGATTTAGTTTTTGAGCCTTCAAATATTTTGAATAATTTCCTCACATATACCATGACATCGCAATACACAAATACATTTTCACAGATGTTTTTCTCACTCATAATGATTGTCATAAAATTTTAAACATTAAATCTAAATACGGGTATTAACCCGTAATTTATTCTTATATTAATAAAAGACAAAAATATTTAAAAGATGAAGATATATTTCAAATCATTATTTTTATTTAAACAGTCTTGTGATGATAGGATTCATGTGACCTTGGTTATTAGTGAGCCAAAGATAGGGAAGTGTAAGGTAAATGATCCTTTATTCTGGGTATGATAATGAGAAAAATTTCTATGAAATTTTCATAATAGAAATTATTGGTCTTATGAATATAATGGTAGACATTATACGTGAAAATTTGGTAAATATTATATACATATTTACTTAAATACGAAGGTATGCTAAAAATTGTCTTTGCAAACCAAAGATTTTTTGAATGTCTTTGAAATTACACACAAAAATTCCTTGTTAATAAATTGTTGTGGATTTAGCTTCAAAATTACTTCGTACCTCTTTAAGTTAATTTGTCAAAGCGCAAAACTTCCTCGAACGGTATTATTTTCCACATATTAACAAAATATTTCATTACACACACACGAGTATTTGACAAAGTTTTGAAATTCTTGCTTTGCACCACAACCTCGACTACCAAAGTTTTGCGTTAAGAATGTCGGTTTCGTTCTTGTGACTCAATGCACGTCTAAGTTTTTAAATATCAAAGATGTCAAACCAACAACAACAACAATAATATTTAATGATATATGAATGAATGAATGAACGTACAAGTACATATGCCTGACTTCTTGACAAACTACCAACAAAATGTTGTAAACACTTGAAGTTTATAACCTATAGCCCAACCCGCGGGTGCTACGTGAGGGGGGAATAAAATTAAAATTATAAAACAAATGTGTGAAAATGAATGACAAGTAGAAACAATAAAAGACATACATGCATATTTTTATTCGAAATACACTCAAATGTTATGTAGAGGAGATAAAAACAAAATAAAAGTTCTTTCTACATAATATTTTTAGTCAACGAACATAGATGGAACAAAAATTAATATTTATTTCGTAAATTTTTTAATATATATCACAAGACTTTACAATAGATCATAACCTAGATCAATGACAAAAATTTAACTATATCACCCACCACAAATACAATCATAGACTAGAATATATACCAAATCACAAATCATGGACAAGTTGCTATTCAAGTGCTATACACTTCTTTAGATAACAATTTAAAGAGTAAGATTGGAACTGACTTATTTTCGCAATAGTTTTGTAAGTGTTTCTAAAAATTAAGTACCATTATTTGGCATATGACTCAAATTTGTGTTATTAAGTAGTTAAAGTTTTCAGTCTTTGTGTTTTTTTTTTTTCGGTAAATAAATTTTCGATAATAAAATTTTTCTATAGAAAAATTTTCGATAATAAAATTTTTCTATAGAAAAATTTTCGATCAAAAAATTTTTCTATAGAAAAATTTCCGATAAAAAAATTTTTCTATAGAAAAATTTTCGATAAAAAAATTTTTCTATAGAAAAATTTTCGATAAAAAAATTTTTCTATAGAAAAATTTTCGATGAAAAAATTTTTCTATAGAAAAATTTTCGATAAAAAAATTTTTCTATAGAAAAATTTTCGATAAAAAAATTTTTCTATAGAAAAATTTTCGATAAAAAAATTTTTCTATAGAAAAATTTTCGATGAAAAAATTTTTCTATAGAAAAATTTTCGATAAAAAAATTTTTCTATAGAAAAATTTTCGATAAAAAAATTTTTCTATAGAAAAATTTTCGATAAAAAAATTTTTCTATAGAAAAATTTTAGATAAAAAAATTTTTCTATAGAAAAATTTTCGATAAAAAAATTTTTCTATAGAAAAATTTTCGATAAAAAAATTTTTCTATAGAAAAATTTTCGATAAAAAAATTATTCTATAGAAAAATTTTCGATAAAAAAATTTCTCCATAGAAAAATTTTCGATAAAAAATTTGTTCTATAGAAAAATTTTCGATAAAAAATTTTCCTATATAGAAAATTTTCGATAAAAAATGTTTCTATATAGAAAATTTTCGATAAAAAATTTTTTCTATATAGAAAATTTTCGATAAAAAAATTTTTCTGTATAGAAAATTTTCGATAAAAAATTTTCCTATATATAAAATATTTGATAAAAAATGTTTCTATATAGAAAATTTTCGATAAAAAATTTTTTCTATATAGAAAATTTTCGATAAAAAAATTTTTCTGTATAGAAAATTTTCGATAAAAAAATTTTTCTATATAGAAAATTTTCGACAAAAAAATTTTTCTATATAGAAAATTTTCGATAAAAAAATTTTTCTATATAGAAAATTTTCGATAAAAAAATTTTTCTATATAGAAAATTTTCGATAAAAAAATTTTTCTATATAGAAAAATTTTTTCTATAGAAAAATTTTCGATAAAAAAATTTTTCTATAGAAAAATTTTCGATAAAAAAATTTTTCTATAGAAAAATTTTCGATAAAAAAATTTTTCTGTAGAAAAATTTTCGATAAAAAAATTTTTCTATAGAATAATTTTCGATAAAAAAATTATTCTATAGAAAAATTTTCGATAAAAAAATTTCTCCATAGAAAAATTTTCGATAAAAAAATTTTTCTATAGACAAATTTTCGATAAAAAAATTTTTCTATAAGAAAATTTTCGATAAAAAAATTATTCTATAGAAAAATTTTCGATAAAAAAATTTCTCCATAGAAAAATTTTCAATAAAAAATTTGTTCTATAGAAAAATTTTCGATAAAAAATTTTCCTATATAGAAAATTTTCGATAAAAAATTTGTTCTATAGAAAAATTTTCGATAAAAAATTTTCCTATATAGAAAATTTTCGATAAAAAATGTTTCTATATAGAAAATTTTCGATAAAAAATTTTTTCTATATAGAAAATTTTCGATAAAAAAATTTTTCTGTATAGAAAATTTTCGATAAAAAAATTTTTCTATATAGAAAATTTTCGACAAAAAAATTTTTCTATATAGAAAATTTTCGATAAAAAAATTTTTCTATATAGAAAATTTTCGATAAAAAAATTTTTCTATATAGAAAATTTTCGATAAAAAAATTTTTCTATATAGAAAAATTTTTTCTATAGAAAAATTTTCGATAAAAAAATTTTTCTATAGAAAAATTTTCGATAAAAAAATTTTTCTATAGAAAAATTTTCGATAAAAAAATTTTTCTGTAGAAAAATTTTCGATAAAAAAATTTTTCTATAGAATAATTTTCGATAAAAAAATTATTCTATAGAAAAATTTTCGATAAAAAAATTTCTCCATAGAAAAATTTTCGATAAAAAAATTTTTCTATAGACAAATTTTCGATAAAAAAATTTTTCTATAAGAAAATTTTCGATAAAAAAATTATTCTATAGAAAAATTTTCGATAAAAAAATTTCTCCATAGAAAAATTTTCAATAAAAAATTTGTTCTATAGAAAAATTTTCGATAAAAAATTTTCCTATATAGAAAATTTTCGATAAAAAATTTTTTCTATATAGAAAATTTTCGATAAAAAAATTTTTCTGTATAGAAAATTTTCGATAAAAAAATTTTTCTATATAGAAAATTTTCGATAAAAAAATTTTTCTATATAGAAAATTTTCGATAAAAAAATTTTTCTATATAGAAAATTTTCGATAAAAAAATTTTTCTATATAGAAAATTTTCGATAAAAAAATTTTTCTATATAGAAAATTTTCGATAAAAAAATTTTTCTATAGAAAAATTTTCGATAAAAAAATGTTTCTATAGAAAAATTTTCGATAAAAAAATTTTTCTATAGAAAAATTTTCGATAAAAAAATTTTTCAATATAGAAAATTTTCTATAAAAAAATTTTTCTATATAGAAAATTTTCTATAAAAAAATTTTTCTATAGAAAAATTTTCGATAAAAAAATTTTTCTATAGAAAAATTTTCGATAAAAAAATTTTTCTATAGAAAAATTTTCGATAAAAAAATTTTTCTATAGAAAAATTTTCGATAAAAAAATTTTTCTATAGAAAAATTTTCGATAAAAAAATTTTTCTATAGAAAAATTTTCGATAAAAAAATTTTTCTATAGAAAAATTTCCGATAAAAAAAATTTTTCTATAGAAAGATGTTCGATAAAAAAATTTTTCTGTAGAAAAATGTTTGTTAAAAAAATTTTTCTAAAATTGGTATTTTTCCCAATTTCCTTTTTTTAAATATTTTTATCAAAAATTTTTCTATAGAAAATTGTTTACTAAAATTTTTTCTCTAGAAAATTTTTTTATCAAAATTTTTTCATAGAAAAGTTTTTGATAAAAAAATTTTTCGATAGAAAAGTTTTTGACAAAAAAATTTTTCTATACAATGTTTTCGATAAAAAAAACTTTTGTATAGAAAAATTTTCTATGAAGAAATTTTTCTATAGAAACATTTTCGATAAAATTTTTTTTCTAAAATTCGTATTTTTCCCAATTTCCTTTTTTTAAATATTTAAATTAAAAATTTTTCTATAGAAAATTGTTTAAAAAAATTTTTCTCTAGAAAAATTTTTTATCAAAATTTTTTCATAGAAAATTTTTTTAACAAAAATTTTTCAATAGAAAATTTTTTTATCAAAAATTTTTGTATAGATATTTTTTCTATAAATAATTTTTTGTAACGAAAATTTTTCAATAGAAAAGTTGTTTTATTAAAAAATGTTTTTATTGAAAAATTAAACGAAAAAAACTTTCTATAGAAAAATTTTTAATAAAACAATTTTTCTATAGAAAAATTTTAGATATTTTTCTATGGAAAAATTTTTGATATTTTTCTATAGAAAATTTCTTAATATTTTTCTATAGAAAAATTTTCGATATTTTTCGATAGAAGAATTTTTGAAAAAAAAAAATTTGATAAAAAAATTTTTTGATAAAAAATGTTTCTATAGAAAAATTTTCTATAGAAACATTTTTTATCAAAAAATTTTTTTATCAAAATTTTTTTTTTTCAAAAATTCTTCTATTGATAAGAAAAAAAATTTTTCTTTTGAAAATTTTTCGATAAAAAAATTTTTCTGTAGAAAATTTTTCGATAGAAAAATTTTTCTATAGAAAAATTTTCGATAACAAATTTTTTATTATTTTTTCTATGACTTTTTTAATGGTTTTTGTTTCACTTTTTTATATGAAAATCTGGAATCGTATTATACTGTAGAGTTAAAATCATGAAAAATCAAAGACTCAGCTATAGACTAGAATAGATGTTAAATCACTTCACTGTATTTATATACACCAAATAATATCGATTATAGATAAATTAGACTCGGACCTCAACCGTTTCTTTATTCTTAGTCAAGTCAAACCAATACCTTATCTAAAATGTATTTCTAGATTGAAGATAATTACTAAAGTCTCTATGTCACAATAAATTTATTATTCAGTCAACGAAAATTCAAAATCAATTTGAGAAATATGAAAAGTTTTACCCAAAACAAAACTTTCAACACTGAACTATAAAGTTCTAAACCACTAAAAATAAATTTGATTTTGAAAAACCCTTATCAAAATCGGTTTCCAAAGTACTCTAATGCTAACACATCAGCGAACACACAAAATTCTATTGCTGACTGGTACTTTTCAGCGCCAATTCTCAACTTAAGTCATAAAGAAAAAGCTCTTCATACAAATGAGTGATTATTTGTGAATGTATGAGTTTGAACTTCAAGCACATGCATATCTCATTTTATGACTAAATTTTCAGATTTTTTGAAGCAACGCAAAAAATATAAAAAAAAACACACGGAAACCTACAAAAAAAGGAAGAAAGAAACGCCAAGCTAACAACACGTACTTCATAATATACAAATATGCTGACAAGGTAAAATATTAATGACTAACGCTTAAATACTTTACGCAGATTTTGTGCCATTTCTTGGAAAAAAAATATACACACGCAGATGAACGAACAAACAGATTTTTCATTTTACCAAGAGCCTGAAGGTGCACACTTACACACATAAATGAAAACAATAAATCCCACACATTAAAACATAGCACATTTCCCTGCTGATGAGTTTTTCATTTCTTTAACGTTTCATTTTAGTTGTGTAAGTGAGAAATTTAATTTGTAAAACAAAAGAAATTTCACCTAAAACGCAATGACTCATTTAGGGGTAAAAAGCTTGAGGTAAAAAATGTGAAACCAAATTGTAATGAAAAGAAGCAATAACAACAACTGACTTTTTTAACCACAAATTTGTATGAAGAAATTAAGGTTTTTTAACTGTTTATGTTGTATTTGTTTTGCTTTAATAAATATTTTACAAAAAACATAATTTGCAAACATTGATGCCAAAGGCCTTTTTCATAAATTTAACATTACAAAAAAAGTACGGCTAATGTGACGGTTTTAATATGTTATTCCTATCGACAATTTCTCTATAGAAAAAAATTCCTATCGCAAGTTTTTCTATAGAAAATTTTTCTTATCAAAAAAGTTTGTATCGAAAATTTTTCTATAGAAAATTTTTTTTTGAAAATTTTTCCATAAAAAATATTTTTATCGAAAATTTTTCCAAAGAAAAATTTTATTATCGAAAATTTTTTCATAGACAATTTTTTTTATCGAACATTATTCCATAGAAAAATATTTTCATAGAAAATTTTTCGATAGACAAATTTTTTTATCGAAAATTTTTCAATAGAAAAATCTTTTTATCGAAAATTTTTCAATAGAAAAATTTTTTTATCGAAAATTTTTCCATAGAAAAATTTTTTTATAGAAAATTTTTCCATCGAAAAATTTTTTTATCGAAAATTTTTCCATAGAAAAATTTTTTTATCGATAATTTTTCCGTAAAAATTTTTTTTATCGATAATTTTTCAGTAAAAATTTTTTTTATCGAAAATTTTTCCGTAGAAAAATTTTTTTATCGAAAATGTTTTCCATAGAAAAATTTTTTTATCTAAAATTTTTTCATAGAAAAATGTTTTTCATAGAAAATTTTTTTTTCATATAAAAATTTCTTTATAGAAAATTTTTTTCATTGAAAACTTTTCCATAGAAAAATTTTCTTATCGATAATTTTTCCATATATTTCTATAGAAAAATATTTTTAACAAAAATTTTTCTACAGAAAACTATTTTTAACAAAAATTTTTCTGTAGAAAAATATTTTTAACAAAAATTTTTCTACAGAAAAATATTTTTAACAAAAATTTTTCTACAGAAAAATATTTTTAACAAAAATTTTTCTACAGAAAAATATTTTTAACAAAAATTTTTCTATAGAAAAATATTTTTAACAAAAAATTTTCTATAGAAAAACATTTTTAACAAAAATTTTTCTATAGAAAAATATTTTTAACAAAAATTTTTCTATAGAAAAATATTTTTAACAAAAATTTTTCTATAGAAAAATATTTTTAACAAAAATTTTTCTATAGAAAAATATTTTTAACAAAAATTTTTCTATAGAAAAATATTTTTAACAAAAATTTTTCTATAGAAAAATATTTTTAACAAAAATTTTTCTATAGAAAAATATTTTTAACAAAAATTTTTCTATAGAAAAATATTTTTAACAAAAATTTTTCTATAGAAAAATATTTTTAACAAAAATTTTTCTATAGCAAAATTTTTTTATCGAAAATTTTTCTATAGAAAAATTTTTTTATCGAAAATTTTTCTATAGAAAAATTTTTTTATCGAAAATTTTTCTATAGAAAAATTTTTTTATCGAAAATTTTTCTATAGAAAAATTTTTTTATCGAAAATTTTTCTATAGAAAAATTTTTTTATCGAAAATTTTTCTATAGAAAAATTTTTTATCGAAAATTTTTCTATCGAAAAATTTTTCTATCGAAAATTTTTCTATATAAAAATTTTTTATCGAAAATTTTTTTAACGAAAATTTTTCTATAGAAAAATATTTTAATCGAAAATTTTTCTATAGAAAAATATTTTATCGAAAATTTTTTTATAGAAAAATATTTTTATCGAAAATTTTTTTATAGAAAAATATTTTTATCGAAAATTTTTTTATCGAAAATTTTTCTATAGAAAAATTTTTTTATCGAAAATTTTTTATAGAAAAATATTTTTATCGAAAATTTTTCTATAGAAAAATATTTTTAACAAAAATTTTTCTATAGAAAAATATTTTTAACAAAAATTTTCTATAGAAAAATATTTTTAACAAAAATTTTTCTATAGAAAAATATTTTTAATAGAAAAATTTTTTTTTCGAAAATTTTTCTATTGATTTTTCATAAAATTTTTTCTCCGTAGAAACATTTTTCATAAAAATTTTTCTCCGTAGAAAAATTTTACATAAAAATTTTTTTCTATTGAAAAATTTTTGTTAAAAATATTTTTCTATAGAAAAATTTTTGTTAAAAATATTTTTCTATAGAAAAATTTTTGTTAAAAATATTTTTCTATAGAAAAATTTTTGTTAAAAATATTTTTCTATAGAAAAATTTTTGTTAAAAATATTTTTCTATAGAAAAATTTTTGTTAAAAATATTTTTCTATAGAAAAATTTTTGTTAAAAATATTTTGCTATAGAAAAATTTTTGTAAAAAAAATTTTTTCTATAGAAAAATTTTTGTTAAAAATATTTTTCTATAGAAAAATTTTTGTTAAAAATATTTTTCTATAGAAAAATTTTTGTTAAAAATATTTTGCTATAGAAAAATTTTTGTTAAAAATATTTTTCTATAGAAAAATTTTTGTTAGAAATATTTTTCTATAGAAATATTTTTGTTAAAAATATTTTTCTATAGAAAAATTTTTGTTAAAAATATTTTTCTATAGAAAAATTTTTGTTAAAAATATTTTTCTATAGAAAAATTTTTGTTAAAAATATTTTTCTATAGAAAAATTTTTGTTAAAAATATTTTTTTCTATAGAAAAATTTTTGTTAAAAATATTTTTCTATAGAAAAATTTTTGTTAAAAATATTTTTCTATAGAAATTTTTCTATAGAAAAATTTTTGTTAAAAATATTTTGCTATAGAAAAATTTTTGTTAAAAATATTTTTCTATAGAAAAATTATTGTTAGAAATATTTTTCCATAGAAAAATTTTTGATAAATTTTGCCATATTGTCATCACTTAAATTTTTGTTATTTATTTCCTATCATTACCAAACATTAAGCAACCGAGAAAAAAATATATGTTCATCAAGCGGCTTTTAGGGTCTAAACGCATAATTTCCTGCATGTTTTAAAAATTATGATTAAAATGTGTTACATTTCCCTTTTTTCTGCTACTGTTTAGTATTTTTTCCCTTCGTTTTACAAATTATATAAAATGTACGTGATGGGAAAAAAATTGTGGTATTCAAGTTTGCAAACGTTTGATGGGAAGTGTAACCAATGGAGGAGTGTTGATGGAACATTTAATGTTGATTTGATTTATGATTTATCAACACATGGTGACAGAGTTGAGGCACAATGACAAATAAACCGACACACGCTCTTACATATAAAATAAAAAAAAAATGAAAAATTTTTTTAAGCATTAAAAAAGGTAGAAGAACATTTTTTAAGCCTAAAGTGAAAACAGTTAAAAATGTGTTTAACCACAGAAAAAATAACAAGGTTAGCAATAAAAGGAAAAAGTTAAGTTAAACGCTGTTTAGCACTGGATAATCACTGGCATAGGGGAGATATCGAAGGGGCTGGGAAAGAGAAATTATCAGGCATATGATATGTATTAACATATTTAAATTAAACAATTTCCGACCTTTTAAATTATACATCTTTAAATATTTATGTAAAAAAATATTTATGAACATTATACAATTTTAATGTTAAGTATAGCACAAGCATAACAATTTTTTGGAAATATACTTAAAAAACAAGTAAGAAAGTGCTATAGTCGGTCAAGACCGACCATACGATACCCTTCACCACTAAGGTCAAAGGTGTTCCTTTTTCTGTATAAAGACTAATATTTGCTAAATTTTGCCATCATACAATCATTTTCTTAAAACTTATATTTAAGCTATTTCCGTCATTTGGACTTATGTGAGAGCTAGGGTCAAATGTGGACCGATTATCCCGAAATTTAACAAACTGATTATAATTTGTACAGGAATTATGTATGCAAAAACTAAACTCAAAGTTCTTATTATCATATCTGAGCGTTTTGGGGTTTTTGCCTCATTTAGTGCGTTTTGACAGAAGAGTTTGTATGGGAGCTATGGTCAAATGTGGACCGATTTCAACGAAATTTGGTACAGTGATTTAAGTTTACATAAGCAGTATTAGTTTTAAATTTCATTGAAAAAATATTGATAGTTGTGGCTAAAATATCAATTCCGGGAAGTGAGACCTATGGGAGGTACCGTAAATAATGAACCAATTTTGGTCAATTTCAATAGTCATGGTGCCACTATCAAAAAAATGATATGTGCCAAATTTCATTAAATTATCTTTAGAATTGCGACCTATACTTTGATTACATGGTTTACATGGAGGTCCAGCCAGCCAGACGGACGGACGGACATCGCTAAATCGACTCAGAAAGTGATTCTAAGCCTATTGGTATACTAAAATAAATAGTTATATTATATTTATGCTAATACAAATATAAATACTAATACTTCATACTAATGCTAAAGATAATACTGATACTTATACTAATATTGAGTCGAATACTGATACTAATACTTCTATAGAAAATTTGTTTATCAAAAATGTTTCTATAGAAATTTTTCTTATCAAAAATTTTTCTATAGAAATTTTTTTGTCAAAAATTTTTCAATAGAAAATTATTTTTTCAAAAATTTTTCTTTACAAAATTTTTTTTTCAAAAATTTTTCTTTACAAAATTTTTTTATCAAAAATTTTTCTATAGAAAATTTGTTTATCAAAAATTTTTCTATAGAAAATTTGTTTATCAAAAATTTTTCTTTGGAAAATTTGTTTATCAAAAATTTTTCTATAGAAATTTTTTTTATCAAAATTTTTTTCAAATGTTTTTCTATAGAAAATTTTTTAATCAATAAATTTTCTATAGAAAACTTTTGTATCCAAATTTTTTTTATAGAATTTTTTTCTACTAAGAATTTTTTATCAAAAATTTTTCTACAGAAAAATTTTTTATCAAAAATTTTTCTACAGAAAATTTTTTTATCAGAAATATAGAAAATCTTTTTATCAACAATTTTTCTTAAGAAAATGTTTTTATCCAAAATTTTTTTATAGAAAATTTGTTTTAAAGAATCATTCTTTTTGAATAATATTAACATCCCGACAATTTTGTAATTTTTTGGAAAATTTGTTTATCAAAAGTTTTTCTATGGAAAATTTGTTTATCGAAAATTTTTTTATAGAAAATTTTCTTATTCAAAAAGAAGTGTATTTGTATTTGATCCCAAATCTGTTGCATTTATTTATTAATGTAACAGACCAATTTATTGATAAAAATCCAAAAAATGTTTGCGGAGAAACCAAATTCCTCGACGCGTTTCGATGGTTGGTTAAGCCATCTCTTCAGGAGGATTATCCCCAATTTAGACAGATCGAAAACCTCGCATTATTACTAAATTTACAAACATAACTATTAAGAATTATGTTCATAAACCAAAAGTAAAAGCGTAGATTATCGACTGAACAAAAACAAACATTTTTCAGTTTTCATCTATCTTCACTTCCCACATTCATGCTGTAGCCGTCGGCTACTATTTGCAGAATGCTGTGAAGAAGGGGGGGTAAGATGTTTTAAAATAAACAAGTTTATTTTAAAAATAAGCTGAATGCATGCAGTTTTTTTTTTTGTTCAGTCGATAATCTACGCTTTTACTTTTGGTTTATGAACATAATTCTTAATAGTTTTGTTTGTAAATTTAGTAATAATGCGAGGTTTTCGATCTGTCTAAATTGGGGATAATCCTCCTGAAGAGATGGCTTAACCAACCATCGAAACGCGTCGAGGAATTTGGTTTCTCCGCAAACATTTTTTGGCTTTTTATCAATAAATTGGTCTGTTACATTAATAAATAAATGTAACAGATTTGGGATCAAATGCAAATACACTTCTTTTTGAATAATATTTACATCCCGACTATTTTGTTATTTTTTGAGAAAATTTTCTTATCAAAAATTTTTTAATAGAAAATTATTTCTATGCGTTAGTATCAAACTTATAATACCCTTTCCACTCATGGTGGTGAAGGGTATAAGAAGTTATGAATTTAAGACTTTAAGGCTGAATATTTAATATCTGGAAAATGGATAACAAAAGAAATTTTATCGTATATCAAAGTCTTATGAAAACAAGTATGAATAAATTAGTATCCATATTGGGAGTGGTTTGGAATATTATATTAAATTTTGTTTTTAAATTTTTCAAAATCTCAAAAACACTTGATCATATTCTTTAACTAATCTTGAAATTTCAAACATTTTTGTAGATTAAACTGCAGAAGACACATGTTTTAGAAATAATTTCTTTCCTTTTTTCTAAGTATTTATTTTGTATATTATCTGCATTTGTCACTTGTTCTTATTTGTTTCACTTTTTTTTTTATCACAAAAAAATGTTTTCCAGAAAATATTTCACATGTGTTACATTTGTCAAATTGACAGAGACAAACTTGCATAAAAATTCCTCATGCACAGTAGAACAACATCATCAACTGAAAGATAGGAAAAGAAAATTTAACATAAATAAACACCTAATCATATATAATTTTATATACATACATATATATATTTGTAAAAAAGCATTCCGTACATAAGAGTGATCCCGAGTTTAATAAAGTTTTTCTAAGGTGTTTATGGGCTGATTTTGGTAGATGATGCTTTGGAGGATTTGCTAAAATCTTGATTATGAAATTCTAAAAATTTTCGTAAAATATTGAAATTTGTAAAAATTTACTACAGTTAGGAAAATTTTAAAAATTTATAGAAAAATTTTCAAAATATCCATATTTATAAGGAAATTTCTAAATTTCTCTACCTTTAGAGAAATTTTCAGAATTTTACTTGTTTTTGAGAAATTTTCAAAATTTTATTATAATTATATAATTTTAAGTAAATTTTCCTATGCATTGTGCTTTCTAAATCAGCCCATAAATACCAAAGATATCGCCAAAACATTAAAATTAATAAGAATTT
Organism: Stomorhina lunata; assembly: GCA_933228675.1. Lineage (NCBI taxonomy): Eukaryota > Metazoa > Arthropoda > Insecta > Diptera > Rhiniidae > Stomorhina > Stomorhina lunata. Next base: position 66,846,824 of record OW121743.1, read on the forward strand.
CTAGAAATTGTATATATTTATAATTTATATCGATGCACCTTCTATGGTAATGTTGGGGATATTGATAACCAAGAAACTGTTCTGGTCGGTCTTGACTTGGCAAGCCCAGACTTTTCTTGGTATATGCTTTATCTCAAGTATAGATACTGACCTTCTCGTGGTATCACCTGGGCAACTACGCGTTCTCTCGGGTACATAAATCCTACGACATTCGATACGACACGAAACAAGGGGTACATCTCTAAGACAATGAGCTGCATCCGATTCTATTTTTAGACTCATTAAAAGGGACTTACGTTTTAACTCCGGCTGTGAACGGCAAATGCATTAGATATAGAAGTTTAACAAAGCCTAATACTCAATAACCAATAGCTAGTTAAGTTATGAGGTGAACAGATTTTTTTGAAAATTTTATTTTCATAAGTAGGATTGGCCGGGGATGGAACTTGTAACCTCTGGTATGCTAGGCAGTTATTCGCCTAGCTATAACCTGCTATACCACGGCGGTTTTCTCGGAAAATTTTCGATTAAAATATTTTTCTATAGAAAAATTTTCGAAAAAAAATGTTTTCTTTAGAAAAATTTTCGATAAAAATTTTTTTCTAGAGAAAAATTTTCGAAATAAAATTTTTTATAGAAAAATTTTCGATTAAAATATTTTCTATAGAAAATTTTTCTATAGAAACATTTTTGATAAGCATTTTTTTCTATAGAAAAATTTTCGATGAACATTTTTTTATAAAAAAATTTCCTTAAAAATATTTTTCTACAGAAAAATTTCCTTAAAAATATTTTTCTATAAAAAAATTTTTGATAAAAATATTTTTCTGTAGAAAAATTTTCATTCGAAAAATTTTTTTAAAAAAATAAACAAATATTTTTGATAAAAAAAATAGAAAATTTTTTAATAAAATTGTTTTTTATAGAACAATTTTCAATAAAAATATTTTTTCCTAGAAAAATTTTCGATAAAAATATTTTTCTATAAAAAATTTTTCGATAAAATTTTTTTTCTAGAGAAAAATTTTCGAAATAAAATTTTTTATAGAAAAATTTACGATAAAAATATTTTCTATAGAAAAATTTTCGATAAGCATTTTTTTCTATAGAAAAATGTTCGATGAACATTTTTTATAGAAAAATTTTTAATGAACATTTTCCAATAAAAAAATTTCCTTAAAGATATTTTTCTATAGAAAAATTAATTTTTGATCAAAATATTTTTCTGTAGAAAAATTTTCATTCGAAAAATTCAAAAAAAAATATACAAAAATTGTTGATAAAAAAAAAATAAAAAAATTTTCTATAAAATTGTTTTCTATAAAAAAATTTTCAATAAAAATATTTTTTCATAGAAAAATTTTTGATAAAAATATTTTTCTATAAAAAAATGTTCGATAAAAATATTTTTCTGTAGAAAAATTTTCGATAAAAATATTTTTCTATAAAAAATTTTTCGATGAATACTCTTTTCTATAAAAATATTTTTGATAAAAATATTTTTTAATCGAAAATTTTTCGATAAACTTTTTTTTTCTATAGAAAAATATTCAACAAACATTTTTTTCTATTGAAAAAACTTCGATAAAAATTATTTTCTAAAAAAAAGTTTTTGATAAAAAATTTTTCGATCTGTCTAAATTGGGGATAATCCTCCTGAAGAGATGGCCTAACCAACCATCGAAACGCGCCGAGGAATTTTGGTTTCTCCGCAAACAATTGTTGGCTTTTTATTAATAAATTGGTCTGTTACATTAATAAATAAATGTAACAGATTTGGGATCATTCTTTTTGAATAATATTTACATCCCGACAATTTTGTTATTTTTTGAAAAAATTTTTTTCTATAGAAAAAATGTCGATAAAAGTTTTTGATAAAATTTTTTTCTATAGAAAAATCTTCGATAACAATTTTTTTCTACACAAAAATCTTCGATAAAATTTTTTCTGTATAGAAAAATTTTCGATCAAAATATTTCGGCAGAAAAATCTTAGATAAATTTATTTTCTATAGAAAAATCTTCGATAAAAATTTTTTTCTATAGAAAAATTTTTCGATTAACATTTTTTTCTATAGAAAATTTTTTGGTAAACATTTTTTTATAGAAAAATTTTCGATGAAAAATGTTTCTACAAAAAAATTTACAAAAATATTTTTGAAAAGAATATTTTTCAGTAGAAAAGTGTTCAATATAAAAATTTTCATTTCAAATTTTTTTGATAAAAATACACAAAAATTTTTGATAAAAAAATAAAAAAAATTTTAATAAAACAAAATTTCGACAAAAACATTTTTCTATAGAAAAGTTTTATATAAAAGTTTTTTCCATATAAAAGTTTTCGATAACAATTTTTTTCTAAAATTTTTTGTATAGAAAAATCTTCTATAAAAATTCTTTTCTGTAGAAAAATCTTTGACAACAAGTTTTTTCTATAGAAAAAATCTTCGATAAAATTCTTTCACAGACAAATTTTCGAACAAAAAATTGTCTATAAAAATATTTTTCTATACAAAAATTTTTGTTAAAAATATTTTCTATAGACAACTTTTCTATAAATTTTTTTTTATAGGAAAATTTAAAAAAAAAAGTTTTTTATAAAAAAAATTTTAATAAAAATATTTTTCTATAAAAATTTTTTAGTTAAAAAACTTTTTCTATAGAAAAATTTTCTATAAAAATTTTTTGCTATAAAAAAATTTTCGATAAAAATATTTTTCTATAGAAAAATTTTCTATAAAAATTTTTTTCGAAAGAAATTAATTTTAGTTGAACCAGAATTTATGTTGATGGTCGTGAGTTCGAGTCGGGCTTAGGTTCATGTCATAAATTATTTTTTTAATTTATGATTTTTAAATTAGATGAATAAATTTGAGGAATACTGAAAAAACAATGTGACACTTAGCAGTGTGATCTTAACTACTGGCATCTAACAGTTGGTGACACAGTGTGCTGATGAAGTCCGTAGCGGGACAGAAAATGCAGCATTCCACACTGCTAAGTGTCACATAGTTTTTTCAGTATTCCTCAAATTTATTCATCTAATTTAAAAATCATATATTAAAAAAATAATTTATGACATGAACCTAAGCCCGACTCGAACTCACGACCATCAACAATTTTTTTCTATAGAAAAATTTTCGATAAAATATTTTTCTATAAAAAAGTTTTCGATAAAAATATTTTTCTATAGAAAAGTTTTCAATAAAAATTTTTTCTTAAAAAAAAAGTTGATAAAAATATAAAAAATTTTTTCGATAAAATTATTTTTCTATAGAAAGACTTTCGATAAAAATGTTTTCTATAAAAGCATTTTCAATAAAAATATATTTCTGTAGAAAAACTTCCAATAAAAAAATTTTCAATACAAAAATCTTTGATAAAAAAATATAGAAAATCTTTGATAAAAACCTTCGTTTTGTTTTTTTTTTTTTTTACTGGAACTTTTTAAACTTTGTATATCTTCAACGCATCACAAGCTTTGGCTATGTCGACAAAACTTTTAGAGCATTTTACCACATGAGCTGCTTTTCTGATCGAAATATGAGCCGCTCTTCGCTTAACTTCTTTTGCCTTTGTTAGTATTCCTAGGAACTTTCTACTTTCTGATTCGGATTTTCTTTCAATGCTCAGGTCTTCTTTATGGCATTTGAGAAAGTTCCAGGGTAAATTTTCAATTTTTTTGCTATTTTTTTAAAGTCTATGACAAATTTTTTTGAAAGTCTTTCAGTTTTGTCAAAATGTAACCGAATTTACTTAGTGTTTTTCATATGAGAATACTATACTTTTCTGTCATCGTTAAAATTTTGGCAAAGCCAAAAATACTCTTATTATTTCAAAGATAAAAATGTTTTAATTTGTATGCAGATGCACCTTTCCCTGATGTTATCTACCTAAAATTGTTTATAACATGTTATTTTGTTATGTAAAACATTTCTGTGCGGAGTTAAGGTGAAATTTCTCATTTTTGTAAAATAAGGTGCACCCTTATGTAAATGTATATACATATATATGTGGGTGTGTGTATATGACTGTAAAAAATTGTATGAGATTCCTTTCAAAACCACTTATCAAACATGTATGACTGAGTGCATGAACATGTTGTAGATGTATTAGATGAATGCACATTTAAGTCTATATAACAAATTTTTATTTTAAAATAAGAAAACAGGATAGTTTAGAAAAATATGTTTCTTTTTAATTTTAAAACCTTTCTTTATTACAAATCTGACAGATACTGTATTTATTGTTATGGTCTAATAATACTTTAAGATTATCAATAACACATCATATTGGGTTTCCCTATTAAAGCAATTTTAAATTTTATGATCCTTGTTTGTAGTTCAAATACCAAAGTATTTGTTTTAGCCAAGGATTTGCAATTATTTCTTTTTGTCTATTTTACTATAGTCGTAATCTGCAAAAGATTGTTATTCAAAAACACTTGTTCTATATCGTATGTTGTATATTGTAAAATTACCTTTAATATAAAGGGATCACGAGATACGTGCATTAACCTAAAAACGATATTTTAAAGTGATTGTTTTTAATATTAAAAATGATGATTGAAAAGTATTTTTAATTATATTTCATAACATTAAAGATCATAATAACAATTTTATAAAAATGTTAAAAACGAGAAAAAAAGTGCTATAGTCGATCAAGCCCGACCATACGATACCCTTCACCACTAAGGTCTAAGGTGTTCTTTGTTATACCCTTCACCACCATAGGTGGAAAGGGTATTATAAGTTTGTGCTGATGTATGTAACGCATAGAAATATTTGTTTTAGACCCACCTTTTAGTATACCAATAGGCTTAGAATCACTTTCTGAGTCGATTTAGCGATGTCAGTCCGTCTAGCTGGACCCCCATGTAAACTTTGTAATCAAAATACAGGTCGCAGTTCTAAAGATAATTTGCTGAAATTTGGCACAAGTCATTTTTTTGATAGTGAGATTATGGCTATTGAAATCCGTCAAAATTGTTCTATTATTTATGGTACCTCCCATAGGTCGCACTTCCCGGAATTGATATATTGGCCACAAATATCATTATTTTTTAATAAAATTTAAAACAAATACTGCTTATGTAAACTGTATCACTGTACCAAATTTCGTGAAAATCTGTTCACATTTGACCATAGCTCCCATACAAAATCTTCTGTCAAAACGCACTAAATAATAAAAAAAAATCTCTAAAACGCTAGTAAAGATAATGAGAATTTTAAGTTTATTTTTTTTTATATATAATTTTTATAGCAACTGTTATCAGTTTGCAAAATTTTGAGATAATCGGTCCACATTTGACCCTAGCTTTCATATAAGTCCAAATGACGGAAACAGCTTAAATATATAAGTTTTGAGAAAATGTTTGTATGATGGCAAAATTTTGCAAATATTTGTCTTTATACAGAAAATAGAATAACTTTGACCTCATTTGGGCTTATATGAGAGCTAGGGTCAAATGTGGACCGATTATCTCGAAATTTGGCAAGTTGATTACAGTTTTTACAAAAATTATGTGTCCAAAAAGTGAACTCAAAATTCTCATTACCTTCAGATTTATAAGAGTTTTAGTGATTTTTTGTCTCATTTCGTGCGTTATGACAGAAGAGCTTGTATGGGAGCTATGGTCAAATGTGGACCAATTTCAACAAAATTTGGTACAGTGATTTTGGTTTATATATGGGCAAATCCGAAAAACCTTAAACGAAGGACAAAATTATAAAACTATCAAAATCGCGTATTTGCGTTCATGGAAAAATATACCATATATTGATCCTTTAGAATATATCTGTGGCAATATGGAAGAATAGCTTAAGTCGAAAATTGAAGTTTTGAGATATTATCAATTTTGTGTAATTTTTCTTTTGCTTCATTTCTGCGAATAAATTATGTTTTAATATATTAGTAACACGTTTATTAGAGAAGAAGAATGAATATTTAAAAAAAATATTGTTAAATTCAGAAGATTTTACGCTTTTTCTACTTAATGACTTTATTTGTTCAAGGTCAACATTTTACAGCTTAAGTGAAGTTAAGCGAAATTGTTATATGATAAAAGATAAATATCAATATGTACACAAAATTATATGTACATAAGTTGTTTTGGTCAATGCATTATTGATTCAAAAAACTTAAGCTAAAAGGAAAACGTTCATAACGTTGATAAAAAACCGAGTTTTTTAAGACGGACTAAACACATTTAAGCGCCTTTGCTTCTGTAATGCAATAAACACCTTAACTCAATTCTATCTTATGTCGACTTAAGCTACTCTTCCATATTGCCACAGATATAATGGATAAAATATTTGATTGCTCTCTTCGTGAATGGCAGGCCTTTATTTGCATCCATTTCGAATTTTTATACATTTCTTAAAATAATAGGTTTTTAAAAGCTCATAAAAATCGCAAAAACATCAATTTTGGTATCAAGTTTCAGTAGGGGTTCAAAGTCTGCTTAATTTTATACAATTAGATGTAAAAGAACCCATCAAAAGTAATTGGAGTGATATACAATAACGTCAAGTACAAAAGTGCTCTCAGTATGTAGCGTCCGTCACAGAAATACATTTTTTTTTTTATTTGACTAGTGCAATTTTTCTTTCTTCTCCAATTGAACTTGGTTCGTAATGAGAACTTAAAGTATACATTAGGCTAAAAATATATAGATGCACTTAATAATAAATAAATAATATGTAAAGAAAAGTGTGTAGCGTCCGTCACAGTATATATTTTTTACAAAATAATATTTATTAAATACAAAATTTACGAACACATGTCTGTCTTATTCATAAAGCAATAACACTGTATATATCCATAGTTTAAATTTAAGATATTAGGTGTTCAAAAAATATACAGTGGGGCAAATTTGATGATTTTTAAATTTGAATCTTTTTTTTTTTTTTTGATTTTTGCGACACTCTAACATATAGTCCCAGCATTCTTGGGATGAAAAATAAGACGCAAAAATTTTAAAACTTTAAATAAATATATATACATAGACGTTTTGTGAAATATTAAAATCGCATTTTAACTGCGAACATGAAAAGAAAGGAGATAAAGTTCGGGAACAAATTAAATCATTATTTTCACTGATTTACGAACCTTTTAAAAAATATGAAATATGATTTTTTTCCTAGTAAAAAACATTCAAGTAAAAACTGTATCGTCCGTCACGTAGCGTCCGCAACAGTACATTTATGGATTTTTGGTGAAACTGGAAATTTAAAAATATTTTATAAAAGCTGTTTTGGAATCCTCTAATTTTCCTCTATCTTCAAGGTATTTACAATTTTTTTATTACTATGACCGTTTTGATAAAAATTACAGAAACACTAATTGAAAAAAAAAGTCACTTCCATTTTTGTAGCGTCCGCCAAAGCACTTTACAAGCGAATATCTTTTTCCTTCAAAAGAAATACGTTTCGATAGCACAATCGATGGGCTAATATTCCCTGAAATCTGTGCAAAGATATCTACTGTAGAACGGCAATGGGATATATTTAAGTACGACAAAAACCGTACAAATGTATCGTCCATCACGCAAGATTTGCCCATATTCAGTATTTGTTTTAAATTTCATGAAAAAATATTGATATTTGTGACAAAAATAGCAATTCCGGAAATTGGGACCTATGGGAGGTACCATAAATAATGAACCGATTTTGACGAATTTCAAAAGCCATGGTTCCACTATCAAAAAAATTATCTGTGCCAAATTTCATCAAATTATCTTCAGAATTGCGACCTGTACTTTGACTACATGTTTTACATTGGGGTCCAGCCAGCCAACCAGACGGACGGACTGACATCGCTAAATCAACTCAGAATGATTCTTAACCTATTGGTATACTAAAAGGTGGGTCTAAGACAAATATTTCTATGCGTTACATACATCAGCACAAACTTAGAATACCCTATAGTGGTGAAGGGTATTAAAAGTTATAGCAAAAAGTATGAAACCTTAGAAACAATCTTCCTTTAAATCTTGTGAAATAAAGTTGTTCCTTAAATTTGTCTCTCATACAAATTGTATCCTTTATAACAAACTATGAAGAAAAATGTATAAGCTAATTTTCTGAAAATATTTTGGATTTTCAATGAAGCCAAACAAAAAAGTTATTCATAAGCAATATCTAGTAACTTTACATCTTTCTAGCAAAGAACCTTTTGTACAGGATTTAAGTATTTAGAAACAAGTTCCTGATAATGATGAAGTTTTTTCAGATTTTTTTCCCCATTTTTGACAAATTTGTTATATCAAAGAGCAATTATGACAATGAATTTTCTAAGCAAGATTTAAGTTTGTTTTTCTCCTATTTTGTGTAATTAACATTTAACTTGTAATGAATACTAATGAAGCAAAATTTCCATAACTTTTCAAATTACAGAGACAAAGCTTAGACATACGCACACAGACACACACATATAAATATACACCTTTACTTACAAAATTATCTTCAAACCAAAATTACTTACATACAAAATGACTTTATATGACTTCAACAAGGATAAGTTCAAGACCAGGTTCATATAATTTTTGAGAAAATATTGCATTTTGTAAAACCAAAGACAAAATGAAAAAATACATTTTTAGTTCAATTTCTATGAGCACTTGAATTTATCGTGAGCCTATATTCAATAGCGACTATAAACCAAAAAAACTGTTGAATATCCAAAATATTCATATGTAAGTTAATATTCGTTCTACAATTTATATGTATAAGCTATGGTTACTTTGTCATACACTTCTTCTATCTAATTTTTATTAAAAGTGATGTTACTATTATAAAAAACAGTTTCTCAATAAAAAGTGATTTTGAAAAAAATTGGTTCTTAGACGGTATTGAATATAGACTCTCGTCATGCCAAAGAGATCAATTTAGCATTTTTAACTTTTACTTTATGAGTCAGGTATGAAAAGGAAAGATGGCAAACTTTCATCAAACGTGATGTTGAGACTAAAAATTGGGTACTTAAATATTTTATTATTTATGTGAATGACAGAGAAAATGATGAAAATTTTTGTTTGTGTCAAAAAGATATTTTTATTTGAAAGTATTTTCTGTTTATATTTCTTTTGGGATATGTCAAATTTGTATCAAATAATAAAGTATAAAAGGTAAAAACTTTTTCTATAGAAAAAAAATTTCGATAAAAATTTTTTCTATAGAAAAATTTTCGATAAAAATTTTTTCTATAAAAATTTTTCGATAAAAAATTTTCTATAAAAAATGTTCTATAGAAAAATAAGAACAGATAAGAATTTTTTTTAAGGAAACATTTTTTTCTATAGACAAATTATCAATAAAAATTTTTTTATAGAAAATTTTTCGGTAGAAACATTTTTTTCTATAGACAAATTTTCAATAAAAAAATTGTCTATAAAAAAAATATTTATCCAAAATTATTCAATAGAAAAATTTTCCATAAAAAGAGTTTTCTATAGAAAAATTTTCAATAAAATTCAATACAATTTTCAATAGAAATTTTTTTCTGTAGAAACATTTTCGACAAAAAATTTTTTATTAGTCAAATTTTCAATAAAAAATTTTTCGATAAAAATTTTTTTCTATAGAAAAATTTTCGATAAAAATTTTTTCTTTAAAAAATTTTCAATCAAAATTTTTTCTACAGAAAAATAAGAACAGATAAAAATTTTTTTTAAAGAAAAATTTTTTTCTATCGACAAATTTTCAATAAAAAATTTTTTATAGAAAAATTTTCGATAATAAATTTTTCGATAGAAACACTTTTTTCTAAAGACAAATTTTCAATAAAAAATTTTTCTATAAAAAAAACTTTTTATCCAAAATTATTCTATAGAAAAATTTTCCATAAAAAGAGTTTTCTATAGAAAAATTTTCAATAAAATTCAATACAATTTTCGATAAAAATTTTTTTCTGTAGAAAAATTTTCGACAAAAATTTTTTTATTAGTCAAATTTTCAATAAAAAATTTTTCTATAGAAAAATTTTCGACAAAAATTTTTTGTATAGAAAAATTTTCGACAAAAATTTTTTGTATAGAAAAATTTTCGATAAAATTTTTTTTCTATAGAAAAATTTTCGATAAAAGTTTTTTGTATTAAAAATTTTTGTCAAAATTTTTTCTACAGAAAAATAAGAATAGATAAAAATTTTTTTTAAAGAAAAATTTTTTTCTATCGACAAATTTTCAATAAAAAATTTTTTATAGAAAAATTTTCGATAATAAATTTTTCGATAGAAACACTTTTTTCTAAAGACAAATTTTCAATAAAAAATTTTTCTATAAAAAAAACTTTTTATCCAAAATTATTCTATAGAAAAATTTTCCATAAAAAGAGTTTTCTTTGGAAAAATTCTCAATAAAATTCAATACAATTTTCAATAAAATTTGTTTTCTGTAGAAAAATTTTCGAGAAAAATTTTTTTATTAGTCAAATTTTCAATAAAAAATTTTTGTATAGAAAAAAAATTTTTTTTTCTATAGAAAAATTTTCGATAAAAATTTTTTCTATAGACATTTTTTTATTAGTCAAATTTTCAATAAAAAATTTTGTATAGAAAAAAAAATTTTTTTTCTATAGAAAAATTTTCGATAAAAATTTTTTCTATAGAAAAATTTTCAATAAAAATTTTTTTGTGTAGAAAAATGTTCAATGAAAATTTTTTCTCTAGAAAAAATTTCGAGAAAAATTTTTTCTATAGAAAAATTTTCTATAGAAAAAATTTTAGATAATAAATTTTTCGATAGAAACACTTTTTTCTATAGACAAATTTTCAATAAAAAATTTGTCTATAAAAAAACTTTTTAAACAAAATTATTCTATAGAAAAATTTTCAATAAAATTCAACACAATTTTCAATAAAAATTTTTTTTTTTGTAGAATAATGTTCGACAAAAATTTTTTTATTAGTCAAATTTTCAATAAAAAATTTTTCTATAGAAAATTTTTTTTTTTTTCTATAGAAAAATTTTCGATAAAAATTTTTTCTATAGAAAAATTTTCGATAAAAATTTTTTCTATAGAAAAATTTTCAATAAAAATTTTTTCTATAGAAAAATTTTCAATGAAAATTTTTTCTATAGAAAAATTTTCAATGAAAATTTTTTTGTGTAGAAAAATGTTCAATAAAAAATTTTTCTCTAGAAAAAATTTAAAGAAAAATTGTTTCTATAGAAAAATTTTCGATAGAAAAAATATTCTGCAAAAATTTCAAAATTTTTTTAAAAAAAAATTTCTTAAAATTCAGAATTTAAAAAAAAAATCAAAAAAAAAATAGATAAATTGTAAAATTGATAAATTTTAAAAATTTACCCCTAAAAATATTTTTTGTTTCTAGAAATTTTAAAAATTTCCATCTCAAAATAGAGAATATTCAAAAATTTCCCTTTAAAAAATTACATAAATATTATATTCAGGCAAATTTTTTATAGAAAAATAAGGAATTTTTAAAAAATTTTAATCTAATTAATGAATATTTTTTCAACTTAATTAAAAAAAGAAAAAATTATAAAAATAAAATAAAATAAATATTTGTCTAATATTTACAATTTTCCTACAAAAATAGCAAAATTTTAAAAATGCCTAAAAAAAATTTAAGAATTTTTCTATATTTAATAAATAAAAAAATTTTAAATTTGTCTACAAAAATTTTAAACATTTAGTTTGAAAAAGTTTTTGATAGAAATTTTTGTTCTGGCAAATTTTTGATAGAAAAATCTTAAAAAAAAAAATTTTAAAATAGTGAAATTTTTAAAATTTACTTAAAAATAAAGATATGTAGTTTTAAAAACTTTCTAATAAAAATAGAAAAAAATTACAGAAATAATTTCTAAAATTTTTTTCTAAAGAAAAGAAGTTTTAAAAAATTTGCATCTGAAAATTTTTTTGAAAGAATAATTTTTGATATATAATTTTTAAAAGAAAATTTTTTAAAGACATATAATTTTGAAAAAAAAAATTTACAGAATTTCTTTAGTTATTTAAAAAAAATTGATACAAATTTTTTGAAGAATAATTTTTGAAAAATATTGATTTATAGAAGAGTCTTCTTTATTTTTGATACAAAAATTTTCAAAAGAATTTTTGAAAGTAATTAATTTTATTTGAAACAGAGAATTTTTGTAATAGAAAAAATTGCAATAAATTGGGATCTTAGTGCAATAACCTACAGTAAAACTTTTTAATAAACATTTTCGAAAAAATATTTTTGTGGATTTTCTCTAAAGATCTTTTTTATTGAAAATTATGTATTGATTTTTTTAAATCTTTTAATAGAAATTCTTTATTAAAAGAAACTTCTAAATGATTTTTTGAAGAAAAATTTTGAAAAAAAATAAATCTAAATAAAAAATTTTTAATAGAAAAAAAATTTTTTTTTTTAAATATTCATATTAAAAAAGCATCGACGAATGAAAATTATTAAAGAATGAATGAAAATTATTAATAGAATTATTTTTATAAACAAGAGTTAAATGGAATTTTTTTATAAAAAATGTTGATAGAAATTTGTCTTTAAAAGTTTTGTGTTTAAAAACGGAATTTATCACCAATTTTATTTGGAAAAAATATTTTCATATTTTTATAATCATATCATTTTTTAATATTAAACCTACATTTTCGGGTAACATAATTTAACTCATTGACATTATATGTACGCAAAATAATGCTTAAGGATATTTATATACATCCACAAAGATATCGCTGCTAGGACTACAAGTTGTCCAATTAGATTTTTTGTTTCTTGGCAGATTTATTGATCGAATAGTAACCCTTCCCTTTTTGCACATTTAAAATGATTTCCAAGGCATTATAAAAAAATGGGGGTAGTTTTGTATTAAAAAAAAACAAACTTTAAAAGTTTGTAGGCAACATTACGATACGTATGTATTTGTATGTATTTTCATTCGTTTGGCCTGAAGTAGGTCTTTTTTTGGTTTAAAGCATGTGTTGAAAACTTAATGAAATTTATAGGGAACGTCGTCTCTTGGTTATACTTTACCCTGGAGATGTTTTTTGGAACAAAAAAAAAACGTAAATTCAAAAACAAAATAACACAAACAATTATTGTATATGATATCGAAGAAGAAAAAATAAAATACAAAATCGAATAAAACAAGTGGGCGATACAACTAAATAAATTGAAATTTATTATGTTAAAGCCAAAATGTTATTCTACTTTAAATATTCTTACGAAAATATATTATCTATGTATTTGTTAAGGATTTATTTTCATGAGGGCTTTAAGTGTTTAGCAACAAAGGAAATAATAAGAGCTGAACGGGCAGCCAATATGTAAAACCAGCAAATTTTAAACTAATACAGAAGACTCAAATTTATAAAACCTAAAAATATTTCTCTAACTTAAGACCTAATAAAGTTCTAAGTATTTGAAGTTTTGTGGAGAAATTAAAGCATAAATGCCATAAGGATTTTGTAATGTAATTATTTCAATATCTCAAATTCTGAATGAAGAAATCCAAAATTTTAAAGGGTGGACAAAATCCTATTAATAGAGAAGTTCTATGGGGAAACTTTCAAAATTTCATTATTTTGGGGGAAATTTTCAAAATTTCAATTTTTGTAGGGAAATTTTTAAAATTTTACTATTTATAAGGATATTTTCAAAATTTCACTATTTATAGGGAAATTTTCAAAATTTCACTATTTATAGGAAAATTTTCCAAATTTTAATATTTATAGGGAAATTTTCAAAATTTCACTATTTATAGGAAAATTTTCCAAATTTTAATATTTATAGGTAAATTTTCAAAATTTCACTATTTATAGGGAAATTTTCAAAATTTCACTATTTATAAGGAAATTTTCAAAATTTCACTATTTATAGGGAAATTTTCAAAATTTCACCAATTATAGGGAAATTTTCAAAATTTCACTAATTATAGGGAAATTTTCAAAATTTCACTATTTATAGGGAAATTTTCAAAATTTCACTATTTATAGGGAAAATTTTCAAAATTTCACTATTTATAGGGAAAATTTTCAAAATTTCACTATTTATATTGAAATTTTCAAAATCTCACTATTTATAGGGAAATTTTCAAAATTTCACTATTTATAGGGAAATTTTCAAAATTTCACTATTTATAGGGAAATTTTCAAAATTTCACTGTTTATAGGGAAATTTTTAAAATTTCACTGTTTATAGGGAAATTTTCAACATTTCACTATTTATAGGAAAATTTTCCAAATTTCACTATTTATAGGGAAGTTTTCAAAATTTCACTATTTATGGCGAAATTTTCAAAATTTCACTATTTATAGCGAAATTTTCAAAATTTCACTATTAATAGGGAAATTTTCAAAATTTCATTATTTAAAGAGTAATTTTCAAAATTTCACTAATTATAGGGAAATTTTCTAAATTTCACTATTTATAGGGAAATTTTGAAAATTTCACTATTTATGGGGAAAATTCCAAAATTTCATATTTTATAGGTAAATTTTCAAAATTTCACTATTTATAGGGAAATTTTCAAAAATTCACTATTTATAGGGAAATTTTTAAAATTTCACTATTTATAGGGAAGTTTTTACAATTTCACTATTGGGGAAATTTTTAAAATTTCACTATTTATAGGGAAATTTTCAAAATTTCATTATTTATAGGGAAATTTTCAAAATTTCACTATTAATAGGTAAATTTTCAAAATTCCAAAATTTCATATTTTATAGGTAAATTTTCAAAATTTCAATATTTATAGGGAAATTTTCAAAATTTCACTATTTATAAGGAAATTTTCAAAATTTCACTATTTATAGGGAAATTTTCAAAATTTCACTAATTATAGGGAAATTTTCAAAATTTCACTAATTATAGGGAAATTTTCAAAATTTCACTATTTATATTGAAATTTTCAAAATCTCACTATTTATAAGGAAATTTTCAAAATTTCACTATTTATAGGGAAATTTTCAAAATTTCACTAAATATAGGGAAATTTTCAAAATTTCACTAATTATAGGGAAATTTTCAAAATTTCACTATTTATATTGAAATTTTCAAAATCTCACTATTTATAGGGAAATTTTCAAAATTTCACTATTTATAGGGAAATTTTCAAAATTTCACTATTTATAGGGAAATTTTCAAAATTTCACTATTTATAGGGAAATTTTCAAAATTTCACTATTTATAGGGAAATTTTCAAAATCTCACTATTTATAGGAAAATTTTCAAAATTTCACTATTTATAGGGACATTTTCAAAATATCTCTATTTATAGGGAAATTTTCAAAATTTCACTTTTTATTCCAAAATTTCACTATTTATAGGGAAATTTTCAAGATTTCACTACTTATAGGGAAATTTTCAAAAGTTCACTATTTATAGGGAAATTTTCAAAGTTTCACTATTTATAGGGAAATTTTCTAAATTTCACTATTTAAAGGGAAATTTTCAAAATTTCACTATTTAAATTGAAATTTTCAAAATTTCACTATTTATAGTGATTTTTTAAAAATTTCCGGATATTGAAAAATTTTAAAATTTCCCGATTTATTGGGAAATTTTCAAACTTTCAAAAGATCGCGAATTATTGGGAAATTGTCAAAATTTCCCGATTTATTAGAATATTTTCAATATAACATTTATAGGAAAATTATTAAAATTTCACTTTTTATATAAAATTTTCCAAAATTTCACTTTTTATAGGGGAAATTTTCAAAATTTTCCTATTTATAGGGAAATTTTGAAAATTTAATAAATAGTTACTTCTAGGTTATCTCCCCTTTTTTATGAGGAATCTCAAAGAATCTTTAAATATTATAATCCTTAAGTACAAAAGGATGTTATCTTCTTAAATAGTTGCTAATACTATTTCCTCTCACTATGACAATAGAACGTGTGACAAAGGGTCATCATAACTATAAACAGAGAAAACTATAAATGTAAGCACAGTAGCGTTGATTAATATGAATAGTGACATAACTATAAATGGTGTATTTTAAAGAAATATTTTTAAATCTACTAATTAAAAATTTTTAGACATGACAATTTTCTAACAAAAATAAACCTTTCTAACGAGCTCAGAGTTAGTCCCTTTCTGTACGATAGCGGAAGGCAAGTGAGTCACCAAATTTTCTGTAAAAGTGGTGCCTTGGAACCTTTAGACGGACACAAGTAAAGATATATTTTTATTATATATATTATATCTATATTCCGATCGTTTGTTTAAGATATCCTTAAGAATATAATGAAAAATTAATGGTTTTAAATTTTGTAAACTTTTGGAGTAAAAAAATTTTCAAAAGTTAATGAATTCTTCTAAAACTCGACTTTTGAGATATGCTGCTGTTGAAACTAAAAAGCTTTACCCTTCGAAACTTACTTATATAAACATATGACCAGCGGACTTATACAACATGAGTTGATACAAAATTCAATGAACAAATAAGTTTTTTTTATTATTCCATTCCTTCTACATATGTGTTAGTTATTTACGATGTATGTGAATGTATGTAAGTGACACATTTTGTAAAAAAGGAAATTTGTCAATAATAGAAAAATGAGTTAAGTGAAAAAGGAACCAAAAGCAAAAATAAAAAAAACGTCATTGTTAAAAAAATCTTTCGAAATCCGATAAAAATTCAATATAATATGAAATATTTTCATATGAAGTAAATTTTGTTGCTTTAACTAAAAATATGAAAAAAGCTATTAAAACTAAAAAAAATGCATTTAGGACCTTATTCCCTTTAAGCTTATGTGTACTTTGAAGGCTTTTTACATAGATGTGGGTCTACACAAAAAAAACTATATTACACATTTGTTTAGTCATAAATATATATATTTATATTCAAACCTCAGTATGTTTCTCTGGAGATTTGGAAGAGTGTCGTAAAAAATGGCACTGTTTTCTTTTAATATTTGTCTCTACATATTTTGTATATTTTTTTATTTATGTATCTATTTATAGCACTTTGTTCGATTGCGTCGAAGTCCTTTGGGCCAGTAGGGACTTAAATATGTTTTATTATGTATTTATTAGAATTTTTTAAGATAAATATTAAATAAAATAAAATGTTTTTATGGGAATATTTAAATAAAGTATTGGGTCTGCTATAAAAAAAAATATACAAAGTAAATTGATTTAAGTTAATAAACTTAAGGATACTATAAAGATAAAAAAATTAAGATTTGCTTAAATTTATGATAGTGATAAAAGTGTTACATTATGAATGAAATACATATTAAATTTATTAAAGCTAAAATAAGGAAATATTTCACTTTATAATAGACTTTCCTGGAACACCGCTACGTATACGTAACATTTAACACGTGCATATAATAAAATATCAATCATACGCACCCGCAATCGCTTGTATTATTCTACTAAAATAAGATAAAGTAAACATGTAAACATCAATGGAAAAGGAATTTCATATTATTTTAAGTAAGGTTAGAAATTTAGAAACTGATGTAAGATTTTTGTCAAAAAAGTGCAACAACAATAAATTTACATCATTTTTATACCCAAAATCAAAAAGAATGGGGGGTATATTGAGATTGTCATTCCGTTTTTAATTTCCTTAATATTGGCCCAAAAATCAAAAACGATATATATTCTGAATCCTTATGAAATTCTAAGACGATTGTCCGTCTGTCTGTCCATCTGTCTGTCCGTCTGTCTGTCCGTCTGTCTGTCTGTCTGTCTGTCTGTCTGTCTGTCTGTCTGTCTGTCTGTCTGTCTGTCTGTCTGTCTGTCTGTCTGTCTGTCTGTCTGTCTGTCTGTCTGTCTGTCTGTCTGTCTGTCTGTCCGTCTGTCTGTCTGTCTGTCTGTCTGTCTGTCTGTCTGTCTGTCTGTCTGTCTGTCTGTCTGTCTGTCTGTCTGTCTGTCTGTCTGTCTGTCCGTCTGTCTGTCTGTCTGTCTGTCTGTCTGTCTGTCTGTCTGTCTGTCCGTCTGTCCGTCTGTCTGTTGAAATCACGATAACGCCTATACGAAAGCAGCTAGCTAACTGAAACTTAGTAAAAATATTCTTCATCTCTGAGAAAATTGGGCAAAATCGGTTCACATTTGACCATAGCTCCCGTATAACCTCGTCTAGGCTAATCGCTTATTTGTTAATAAATGACAAATTATAGCAACTGTGATGATAAAATTTAGTATATAGAAGTTTTATATTAGCCCTAGGCAGCGTGTAAAATTCAATCAAAATTGGTTCATATTTAGCCATAGCTCCCATACAAAAAACTTACGAAAACAGCCTAAATTTCACCTAAAATACACTTAAATGCCAATAAATCTAAAAGTATAACAGATATATAAATTTTGTCGCAATCGGTCACCATTTGACCTAGCTCCCATATAAAAAACTTACGAAAACACAAAAATTCAAAAAGAAAAGGGGATTTATGTCCGTCTGTCCGTCAGATAAAAGCACGATAGCGCCTTAACGAAAAGAGCGAGAAGGACAAAAGTGTTTTGGATATCTTGAAAAAGATGTGTGTTGAAAATGAACAAAATTGGTTCAAATTTAGTTTGAGCTCCCATATAAACCCGCCCCGCGAGACACATTAATGCTGATAAATTGCATACAATTGCAATAGCTATGACGATTAAATTTAAAATAGGGACGTTTTATGCAATTTTTGATCAGTTTATCAAATTTTATAGGAATCAGTTAATATTTGACCTTAGCTTTCATATAAAAAACACTCACGAAAACCAAAAATTTTAGCAAAGACCACTTAAAAGCTATTAAATTAGAAACTATGATAGCTATGGTCACTAAATCGGTCAACATTTGGCTATAATTCTTATATATATAACATCCCCTTTTAATATCTACAATCAAAAAGATTTTTAGGTACATTCATTATATTAATATTGCACCTATGAAATTAGAGAAGCATTAATCAATGTTCAGCCCAGACTTTATATATGATGAATGCATTAGGAACTCCTAACGAAATATATGGACCTGTCGTATTACTATTAACGTGTTTAGCCTAACTACATATTAAGCACAACGAAAAGTATTTAACAACTTATTAATGTAAAACTATACGCGGTTATGAGACCGAATTTTGATCAAAGTAAATACTGGGGAAACCACTAAAATATTTTTCAATTTTGAACTATAAAGCTACGGCAACCGAATTAAGTCCAAAGGTTTTACCAACAATACCAATTAGCTTAGCGATTTTTTCAGTTTTGGTTTAGATTTTGAATTCGCTGTACCCTGTTTCTGAATTTAACAAAACTTGATGGTGGGTATATAAGATTCGGCACAGCCGAATATAACACTCTTACTTGTTAAATATTATTTTGTAATTTTTTACAAAAATCTCTATAACTAAACAAGGCATTAGGATGATTTTTAAACACAATATAGACCAATATATTAGAAATTCAGAAATATTAATTTCAGAAATTCTGAAATTTTAAAGAACATTTTTTAATACAGAAAACTACACTTTTTGGTATAAATTTATGTCATTTTTTAACATTACTTTGAAATTTTTTTCGCAAAAATTTCTAAAACAAATCATAGCACTATAACCATTTTTAAACACAGTGTAGATAAATATCTTAGAAATTCAGAAATATAAATTGCAGAACAGGTTCTGAAATTTTAGTTTACATTTTGAATACAGAAGAGTACGCTTTTCTAAAATTTAAGTTTTTTTTAGAAAAACTCTTCGTTTGATTCCATTTACTGCCGGGCGCAATCAGGTTTTTACACAGGCTTTACAAACATGACACCTAATATAATTTATTAAAGAAAAGTTTTGAAATCTATTATAAAATTTTTTACAGACGCAAAAACTAAAGTTTTGTCCAAAAAATTGCTGATTTTCGACCACCGCTAGTTATAGGGTGCATGTCTAAAATTATTCAAAATATAATTTATCATATCCCTGAAGCTTTACCTTTTAGAAATGTTAAAAAAAATAATTTTTTTTTGAAACAAGTTTTCAAAAATATAGAAAAAATAAAATATGAAAAAAATAATAATTTTTCAAGCTTTTTTTGGTTCACAAACTTTGAAAAATTGTTTCTGTGGCCTATTGGTGAAGGGTATAAAAATTATATATGTATTAGAAAACGATAATAGATTACAAGATTTTAAAGATGACACTTAAAAATGCAAATTTTCAAGTTTTTCTTAGAAAAAAAGGTTAGCTTTTTCTAGCTTTGTGCTCTGATTACAATCAAATAAAAGGTGGAAGTCTATTTTTTCGATTTAATAAATAAAATTCCCGTAATATTTCAAACTGTTGAACAAAGGTATAAATTTTATAAAAAAGAAAGTCACATGAAATTTCGCCTCAATATTTCAAAGAAACATCATATATAAAAACTATTGCATACTTTTAGGCGTAATTATTTTCGTATTACGAGCAATAATAATTTGTTTTGTTTTGAAGAACATAATGGGGAGATGGGAGCGATGGGCGTGTTCAATTGTGATGAAACTTTAAAAATTTCTTAGAAGCATATGTACTAAATTTCGATGCTCTATGATGCTATGTATGAAAAAATCCTACTGTGAGACGTGGTATAGCAGATTTGTTACCCGCCTAGCATACCAGACGTCCCAAGTTCGATCCCTGGCCAAAAAAAAAATCCACCGAATATAATGTATTGTTGAAAGACAGTTTCAACATTTTTTTTTTTTTTTGTTTTGCGGCGCACAATGGGGTCGCCAAAATACTTTTTTCGTTATATCATTTACAGCATTTACAGTCGAATCTTAAAGTGTTATATATAGATGTTTTTGTCTCGAGGAGGCTAAAATTTTGGATTAATGGTCATGGACCTTAGATAGAAAATTGTAGCCAGAGTAAAGTTAAACAAGTTTTATAAACACACTAATATAATCTCAACATGTCTAGATACCAGAAAAAGTCACAAAGACTCCCTTGTGCCAACAAATTTAAATTTTCCAAACTAATTATAGGGTTTTACTACAATTTGACAGTGGAATAGGACCCATATAGTCATGAATATGTAATTTTTACACTGTTGTGCAGTTTACTCGTATAGCCACTCAAGCCCAATAGAATTTACCAATTACCAATAACTTAAGAAGTTTTTTTTTTATTCTTAATGACATTCGAGGGCTGGTCAATAACTTAATAACATCACTAACACTGACTTCATTCAACTGTCAAGCTTGATAAATATTATAGGGACTATAGACTATGGTAAATAATTTCTTAATTTCGATGTGACTTTTCAACAATGGAAGATAATGAAAGTTCTGAAAAAATCTTGATATAATTAAAAGTGGAAATGTTCGAGCCAACCATAGGCCTCCCATATGGCTCAATTGTTTGAATTTAGAATTGTCTTTTGGGTATGCGAAACCTTTCAGCAAAGTGGTTTCTTTCTTTGCTAACAATCAACCACAAACACAACCTTTTAAAATGCATATTTTATTTGTAACTCCCTTTATTAAAGCTAAAATAACAAAAATCCTAAGAAAATTTTTTACTTTACACAATTTTGTACAACACTTATACGTATACGTAATATTTAACTAATGTCTCTAATAAAATATCAATCATCCGCACCCACTATCGCTATAATCAAATTGAATTCTCTATTCAATCAGATAAATTTGTTCAAAATTAAAATAAATTTTAATTAAAAGCAAATAAAAATTTACCACAAAAATCTACTTGATTAAACAATTCAATCTCTGCTCTATCTTTTCATTTTAATTAACTCTTTATTTATCAAAAAATACAACAAATATTTTATTTATTCTATGATTAAACTCAAGCGTTGTCATTGTTTAAACAAAAAAATGTTTCAATAAATGAATCTCCTATCCTTTTATTATAAAAAACAAACCATAATTAAAAGCTCAACTTTTGATGATTTTAATACCACAGCTTTTTCAAATACATATTTTCCTAGGCTTTAGAAAAAATTAAAATCTAACCATTTTTTTCATTGCTCCCAAAAACCCTCAAACATAACTTTATGTAATCCCTTTAAGGTTGAAATGAAATCCAATATTTTCTGGTTTGGATAGAACATTAATTTATCGAACACAAAGTAACAATATTCCCTCGTAGTTTTTTTTTTCGCTCAAATATTCATATTTATTTATCTCTGCTTTTGCAGTTATAAATTTATAGCCATTACAAACAAAAAATATTTAAACCATCGAAAGCAACAAAAAACAACAATATTGTAGTCAAACAGAAATTTTATTTCCCTTTCACAAATCGATTTCACGCGTTGTGGTCTTTGGGTTTATACTCGCAATTATATTTGTTTGAAATTCATAACAATTCAACTCGAAATGATGACGGCGATGATTGTGTTGGATTATTTTACTAATACTTTCGCTACTTTTTGCGCATATTGATGGTGTTGCTATAATTAAGGTAAGGGGAAATATGAATGACTTTTGACTATAGTCGTGTATTCAGATAAGTGTGCCAATATATCAGACATACAGCCAGACCGACAGAGACAGACAGGGACAGACACAGACAGACACAGACAGACACAGACAGACACAGACAGACACAGACAGACACAGACAGACACAGACAGACACAGACAGACACAGACAGACACAGACAGACACAGACAGACACAGACAGACACAGACAGACACAGACAGACACAGACAGACACAGACAGACACAGACAGACACAGACAGACACAGACAGACACAGACAGACACAGACAGACACAGACAGACACAGACAGACACAGACAGACACAGACAGACACAGACAGACACAGACAGACACAGACAGACACAGACAGACACAGACAGACACAGACAGACACAGACAGACACAGACAGACACAGACAGACACAGACAGACACAGACAGACACAGACAGACACAGACAGACACAGACAGACACAGACAGACACAGACAGACACAGACAGACACAGACAGACACAGACAGACACAGACAGACACAGACAGACACAGACAGACACAGACAGACACAGACAGACACAGACAGACACAGACAGACACAGACAGACACAGACAGACACAGACAGACACAGACAGACACAGACAGACACAGACAGACACAGACAGACACAGACAGACACAGACAGACACAGACAGACACAGACAGACACAGACAGACACAGACAGACACAGACAGACACAGACAGACACAGACAGACACAGACAGATACAGAAAGACAGATGGACATACAGACAGATGGACGTACAGAAAGACAACTAAAAATAAAAAGACCATATGCTCAAATTACGACCCGACTTGTTAACTTTATAGTCTTGTACTCAATCGTTTGTCCCACTTTATCTTTCGAAGCAAACTTTTACCCCACACCAATAAATTATTAAACAATGTAGTTTATTACTATTGTACAAAATATTTATACAGGGCAATAAAAACATTTTAATTTTATCGGTTACAGCAAATGTTAACAGTAACACACAAACACATACAGAGAAAAAGTGAAAAAAGGGCAACACAAATATAAGCAAATTACTCTCTTGAATACAAAGCTCTAGGGATATTGTGGTTTGTCTGTATTGAGGAGTAAATGTAGCACTAAAAAGAGTCGAACATGTAGATAAGCCCAATAATACAATAGAGATCATTTGTAATAAAAATAGAAAAAAATATGTGGAATAAGTTATACAATGATAAATAAAATATGATTGGCTTTATTGTAAATGAGGTTTTGTTGCTCATTTTTGAATTTACTATTTATTTTAACATGACATTTTTATTTATTGGGTTTTTTTAGTTTTTGTGTAATTTGTTGTGGTAATAAAAATAAAAATTGTTATGATATTGTGTTGGTGATTTTATCTATTTGTATACATTTATTGACAAACGTTAATTATTTCCGTTTAATTTGTTAGCAATATTATTTTTAACTTTATTACTAAAAAAAAAATCAATTGCTATAATTAAATTTAATATTAGTTTCAAATTGAAATTCAATTTTCTTTAATTGTGTTTATTTTGTTTGTTTGTATTATTGTATTTTATTGATGATTTTTATTTGAGTTTTTTAATCTTTCTTTAAAAATTTATTTTTATGCGTTTTAGAATGTTTTTTTTTTTCTTTTTATATATAAAAATACATACATATAACATGGATACATATTCATATATGTATTTTTATACATACATATTTATTTCGCATTTTAACTCAAATATTTGATATAACGTCTATTAATGTCATTATTGTATTGGTTGGTTTATTTTGACATTGATTTTGATTTGACATTTTTTTGTTCAAATATTTTTTTTCTTATGGATTAATTTAAAATAATGTCAATTGAATTTGTAGGACTTATTTGGGATAAGACACGTATATCTACTAAAATAATATGGTATTCAGTATAAAACAGTCAATATAATTTGAAAAAATGTAGTCAGGGATACAGTTTTATGCTCTAATGAAGCTTGAGCAAAAGTCCTTTGTTTTATACTCAAGTTATTGTCTTCTATACAAATGAAGCAAAGACTATAATATAAAGCTATTGTACTTCCATACATTCACTTGCCGTATGGTCGTTTTGAAAAGTCCCATAAAAAATAGAGTATGCCGCTTTTACTTTAATTTGGAAGCAACTAATGGAGTGGATTATCCAATGAGAGAATGCTAAGGCACACACAGGTGCTCAATAAATCATTAACATCTGTCTATCTGTCTATCTATCTGTCTGTCTGTCTGTCTGTCTGTCTGTCTGTCTGTCTGTCGGTCTGTCTGTCTGTCTGTCTATCTGTCTGTCTGTCTGTCTGTCTGTCTGTCTTTCTGTCTGTATGTCTTTCTGTCTGTCACTATATCTACAATGAAAAAGGTTTAGAGGTATGTATATTCAGTATTCGGACTGTATTCTATGACACAGTGTACACGTAAATTATTTCATTATTCCGACCATCTCTTTTACTTATTATATAAAAAATAATTTTATTAATTTTCTCAAAATCAAATATTATTATAACATTATAAATAATTTAAAATATTTAAAATTTCCCCACAATTTATCAACAAAACTAAAGCCACACCAACACACATGTCGTTAACACTTACACACACATCCCACAAACTCATAAATATTTAACTGAATTATGTAAAATTTATTTATGTACATTAGAGCTAGAGCAGATATTAATATTAGTCCTAATTAATGACTAAATACTAATTTATGGTAAATAATTTTATGCAACAAATGGTTTTAGGATTTTAAAATTTATGCATAAATTATATTTAATTGATATTTATGTTGATAATAAAGTTCAGCCCCAAACAGTGGCAAAGAGTAAGTAATTGGAAGTGTAAAGAAACGTGTCTATTAATAATGTATTAATTTATTATTAACAAATGAAGAGGATTAAATACAATTATGAGGGCACTAAAGCATAAAATAATAAAAAATATTGGAAATCTAATTTATTACACTTACAAACATAGATATTCATACATATGTATGTCAGTTATCCTAAGGGAGAAGCAAGCAGCTTCTTTTCAACATTTCTTTAAATTTCCCGGAACTCGCACTTCCTTATCCCCCAAAGTAATTTCAAAACAATTTTTTTTTAAGTTTTTCCTAAAATATGTTACCATTATCTTATATTTTTGGTTTACTTATATTTTTAATATATTTTATGAATCTTTAAATTTCCTGTTAAATTTGTCACAAAATCTGTTTATAACAATAAATTTGTACTTAAATGCGGTATTTGGTATAAAAATAAATTTGAAATATGCCAGCACTGAATAAAAACCAAATTCGCTGGAAAAAAAAACTTATTGTATAAATTTTTGTGTTTTTCGTTTTTTTTTCCAAAAGCCAACTTTTCTCCTACTTTAACATAAAAAGCTAAAAGTTTTTTTTTGTGTAGTCTGAAATCAATAAGTTGCCGCCGGAATCCTCTGTCTTTGGTGGTGCAAAAAATTTAACATATTAGGATGGTTCTTATTTTTTTTTCAATATTTTCAAATATTTGAAAAAAAATTCAATTCCTTTCGGAATGAAAACTATTTCATAACTATTTCTGTGTCTGTCTGTGTCTGTCTGTATCTGTCTGTGTCTGTTTGTGTCTGTCTGTGTCTGTCTGTGTCTATCTGTGTCTGTCTGTGTCTGTCTGTGTCTGTCTGTGTCTGTCTGTGTCTGTCTGTGTCTGTCTGTGTCTGTCTGTGTCTGTTTGTGTCTGTCTGTGTCTGTCTGTGTCTGTCTGTGTCTGTCTGTGTCTGTCTGTGTCTGTCTGTGTCTGTCTGTGTCTGTCTGTGTCTGTCTGTGTCTGTCTGTGTCTGTCTGTGTCTGTCTGTGTCTGTCTGTGTCTGTCTGTGTCTGTCTGTGTCTGTGTCTGTCTGTGTCTGTCTGTGTCTGTCTGTGTCTGTCTGTGTCTGTCTGTGTCTGTCTGTGTCTGTCTGTGTCTGTCTGTGTCTGTCTGTGTCTGTCTGTGTCTGTCTGTGTCTGTCTGTGTCTGTCTGTGTCTGTCTGTGTCTGTCTGTGTCTGTCTGTGTCTGTCTGTGTCTGTCTGTGTCTGTCTGTATCTGTCTGTGTCTGTCTGTGTCTGTCTGTGTCTGTCTGTGTCTGTCTGTGTCTGTCTGTGTCTGTCTGTGTCTGTCTGTGTCTGTCTGTGTCTGTCTGTGTCTGTCTGTGTCTGTCTGTGTCTGTCTGTATCTGTCTGTGTCTGTCTGTGTCTGTCTGTGTCTGTCTGTGTCTGTCTGTGTCTGTCTGTGTCTGTCTGTGTCTGTCTGTGTCTGTCTGTGTCTGTCTGTGTCTGTCTGTGTCTGTCTGTGTCTGTCTGTGTCCGTCTGTGTCTGTCTGTGTCTGTCTGTGTCTGTCTGTGTCTGTCTGTGTCTGTCTGTGTCTGTCTGTGTCTGTCTGTGTCTGTCTGTGTCTGTCTGTGTCTGTCTGTGTCTGTCTGTGTCTGTCTGTGTCTGTCTGTGTCTGTCTGTGTCTGTCTGTGTCTGTCTGTGTCTGTCTGTGTCTGTCTGTGTCTGTCTGTATCTGTCTGTGTCTGTCTGTGTCTGTCTGTGTCTGTCTGTGTCTGTCTGTGTCTGTCTGTGTCTGTCTGTCTGTGTCTGTCTGTGTCTGTCTGTGTCTGTCTGTGTCTGTCTGTGTCTGTCTGTGTCTGTCTGTGTCTGTCTGTGTCTGTCTGTGTCTGTCTGTGTCTGTCTGTGTCTGTCTGTGTCTGTCTGTGTCTGTCTGTGTCTGTCTGTGTCTGTCTGTATCTGTCTGTGTCTGTCTGTGTCTGTCTGTGTCTGTCTGTGTCTGTCTGTGTCTGTCTGTGTCTGTCTGTGTCTGTCTGTGTCTGTCTGTGTCTGTCTGTGTCTGTCTGTGTCTGTCTGTGTCTGTCTGTGTCTGTCTGTGTCTGTCTGTGTCTGTCTGTGTCTGTCTGTGTCTGTCTGTGTCTGTCTGTGTCTGTCTGTGTCTGTCTGTGTCTGTCTGTGTCTGTCTGTGTCTGTCTGTGTCTGTCTGTGTCTGTCTGTGTCTGTCTGTGTCTGTCTGTGTCTGTCTGTGTCTGTCTGTGTCTGTCTGTGTCTGTCTGTGTCTGTCTGTGTCTGTCTGTGTCTGTCTGTGTCTGTCTGTGTCTGTCTGTGTCTGTCTGTGTCTGTCTGTGTCTGTCTGTGTCTGTCTGTGTCTGTCTGTGTCTGTCTGTGTCTGTCTGTGTCTGTCTGTGTCTGTCTGTGTCTGTCTGTGTCTGTCTGTGTCTGTCTGTGTCTGTCTGTGTCTGTCTGTGTCTGTCTGTGTCTGTCTGTGTCTGTCTGTGTCTGTCTGTGTCTGTCTGTGTCTGTCTGTGTCTGTCTGTGTCTGTCTATGTCTGTCTGTATCTGTCTGTGTCTGTCTGTGTCTGTCTGTGTCTGTCTGTGTCTGTCTGTGTCTGTGTCTGTCTGTGTCTGTCTGTGTCTGTCTGTGTCTGTCTGTGTCCGTCTGTGTCTGTCTGTGTCTGTCTGTGTCTGTCTGTGTCTGTCTGTGTCTGTCTGTGTCTGTCTGTGTCTGTCTGTGTCTGTCTGTGTCTGTCTGTGTCTGTCTGTGTCTGTCTGTGTCTGTCTGTGTCTGTCTGTGTCTGTCTGTGTCTGTCTGTGTCTGTCTGTGTCTGTCTGTGTCTGTCTGTGTCTGTCTGTGTCTGTCTGTGTCTGTCTGTGTCTGTCTGTGTCTGTCTGTGTCTGTCTGTGTCTGTCTGTGTCTGTCTGTGTCTGTCTGTGTCTGTCTGTGTCTGTCTGTGTCTGTCTGTGTCTGTCTGTGTCTGTCTGTGTCTGTCTGTGTCTGTCTGTGTCTGTCTGTGTCTGTCTGTGTCTGTCTGTGTCTGTCTGTGTCTGTCTGTGTCTGTCTGTGTCTGTCTGTGTCTGTCTGTGTCTGTCTGTGTCTGTCTGTGTCTGTCTGTGTCTGTCTGTGTCTGTCTGTGTCTGTCTGTGTCTGTCTGTGTCTGTCTGTGTCTGTCTGTGTCTGTCTGTGTCTGTCTGTGTCTGTCTGTGTCTGTCTGTGTCTGTCTGTGTCTGTCTGTGTCTGTCTGTGTCTGTCTGTGTCTGTCTGTGTCTGTCTGTGTCTGTCTGTGTCTGTCTGTGTCTGTCTGTGTCTGTCTGTGTCTGTCTGTGTCTGTCTGTGTCTGTCTGTGTCTGTCTGTGTCTGTCTGTGTCTGTCTGTGTCTGTCTGTGTCTGTCTGTGTCTGTCTGTGTCTGTCTGTGTCTGTCTGTGTCTGTCTGTGTCTGTCTGTGTCTGTCTGTATCTGTCTGTGTCTGTCTGTGTCTGTCTGTGTCTGTCTGTGTCTGTCTGTGTCTGTCTGTGTCTGTCTGTGTCTGTCTGTGTCTGTCTGTGTCTGTCTGTGTCTGTCTGTGTCTGTCTGTGTCTGTCTGTGTCTGTCTGTGTCTGTCTGTGTCTGTCTGTGTCTGTCTGTGTCTGTCTGTGTCTGTCTGTGTCCGTCTGTGTCTGTCTGTGTCTGTCTGTGTCTGTCTGTGTCTGTCTGTGTCTGTCTGTGTCTGTCTGTGTCTGTCTGTGTCCGTCTGTGTCTGTCTGTGTCTGTCTGTGTCTGTCTGTGTCTGTCTGTGTCTGTCTGTGTCTGTCTGTGTCTGTCTGTGTCTGTCTGTGTCTGTCTGTGTCTGTCTGTGTCTGTCTGTGTCTGTCTGTGTCTGTCTGTGTCTGTCTGTGTCTGTCTGTGTCTGTCTGTGTCTGTCTGTGTCTGTCTGTGTCTGTCTGTGTCTGTCTGTGTCTGTCTGTGTCTGTCTGTGTCTGTCTGTGTCTGTCTGTGTCTGTCTGTGTCTGTCTGTGTCTGTCTGTGTCTGTCTGTGTCTGTCTGTGTCTGTCTGTGTCTGTCTGTGTCTGTCTGTGTCTGTCTGTGTCTGTCTGTGTCTGTCTGTGTCTGTCTGTGTCTGTCTGTGTCTGTCTGTGTCTGTCTGTGTCTGTCTGTGTCTGTCTGTGTCTGTCTGTGTCTGTCTGTGTCTGTCTGTGTCTGTCTGTGTCTGTCTGTGTCTGTCTGTGTCTGTCTGTGTCTGTCTGTGTCTGTCTGTGTCTGTCTGTGTCTGTCTGTGTCTGTCTGTGTCTGTCTGTGTCTGTCTGTGTCTGTCTGTGTCTGTCTGTGTCTGTCTGTGTCTGTCTGTGTCTGTCTGTGTCTGTCTGTGTCTGTCTGTGTCTGTCTGTGTCTGTCTGTGTCTGTCTGTGTCTGTCTGTGTCTGTCTGTGTCTGTCTGTGTCTGTCTGTGTCTGTCTGTGTCTGTCTGTGTCTGTCTGTGTCTGTCTGTGTCTGTCTGTGTCTGTCTGTGTCTGTCTGTGTCTGTCTGTGTCTGTCTGTGTCTGTCTGTGTCTGTCTGTGTCTGTCTGTGTCTGTCTGTGTCTGTCTGTGTCTGTCTGTGTCTGTCTGTGTCTGTCTGTGTCTGTCTGTGTCCGTCTGTGTCCGTCTGTGTCTGTCTGTGTCTGTCTGTGTCTGTCTGTGTCTGTCTGTGTCTGTCTGTGTCTGTCTGTGTCTGTCTGTGTCTGTCTGTGTCTGTCTGTGTCTGTCTGTGTCTGTCTGTGTCTGTCTGTGTCTGTCTGTGTCTGTCTGTGTCTGTCTGTGTCTGTCTGTGTCTGTCTGTGTCTGTCTGTGTCTGTCTGTGTCTGTCTGTGTCTGTCTGTGTCTGTCTGTGTCTGTCTGTGTCTGTCTGTGTCTGTCTGTGTCTGTCTGTGTCTGTCTGTGTCTGTCTGTGTCTGTCTGTGTCTGTCTGTGTCTGTCTGTGTCTGTCTGTGTCTGTCTGTGTCTGTCTGTGTCTGTCTGTGTCTGTCTGTGTCTGTCTGTGTCTGTCTGTGTCTGTCTGTGTCTGTCTGTGTCTGTCTGTGTCTGTCTGTGTCTGTCTGTGTCTGTCTGTGTCTGTCTTTCTGTCTGTGTCTGTCTGTGTCTGTCTGTGTCTGTATGTGTTCTAGGGCCCTCCTACTAGATGTATGTTTACTTGATACATTTTATTTATGTCTATACCCTCTATAAATCTCAATATATGGATATCAACAAAATTGTATTTGCCTTTTGATATGAAATATTTTGCGCTTAAACTTGAATAGAGTTAAAGTGTGAATAAAAAAACTCATAAATTGATTTTCGACCAGAAACAGATCAACAAATCTTGAAACTGGCGCAAAAAATCTATTTGAAAAAAAAGGCGGCAAAACACACACAAATGTATGAGATTTTTTTTACATAGATAATATTTAGACAAACATATCACTACCGGTTTGTGAGAAAAGTGATGTAACTCACATTAAACATAACTACGATCTGTTAAAAGTTATTGAAAAAGTTGGATATCATATCAGTATAGGAATTTTTGGAATTCCTTTTTAAGTAATTTATTTTGATTTTTATTAAAAATTTTTAAATTATGACTTCATTTTTGCAATTGGTTGGGTACGTGTAAGACCATGTAAATGTATGCATGTTGTAGGTTTTTTGTTGCCATTTGAATAAACCATGTCTGGATGAATAATTTTTTTTTTTATATCAACACAATTTTACTTTACTTTATTTTGTGTAATAGTA
Source organism: Stomorhina lunata (assembly GCA_933228675.1). Classification (NCBI taxonomy): domain Eukaryota; kingdom Metazoa; phylum Arthropoda; class Insecta; order Diptera; family Rhiniidae; genus Stomorhina; species Stomorhina lunata. The sequence continues at coordinate 66,877,772 of OW121743.1, forward strand.
GTCTTGTTAAGTTAGTAACTCAGTTTTTTTTTTCTTTTTCAATAAAATTACAATGTTGCATGTGCTTCAAACATTTTGTAATAAAATTGATTTTATTTTTTAGTCTCAAACGTCTAGAACAGAATTATAAACTTAGTGTTAATGCGCAGAATATTATCAATAGATATAGAAATTAATATATCAGGTTTACCCTATTGCTAATTTTTTTAGTAAACGACTTTAATCAGGAACATCCAATCTTTGATTATCGAAAACAATGTTCTTCAAAGCTTTTAAGCTTTTTTAGTCCACTTATGCTCACATATCGTCCCCTCAATAAAACATAGTGTATAATCTGTCTGTCTGTCTGTCTGTCTGTCTGTCTGTCTGTCTGTCTGTCTGTCTGTCTGTCTGTCTGTCTGTCTGTCTGTCTCTCTGTCTGTCTGTGGTTGTTAATAGGTGGTTAATGCTTGGACTGCTAACATAATGTTGCTACTATCGGTTTTTGCCTAGAGAATATGCTTTCCCTCTTCAATATATCAAGAGTAGTAATTTTTATGTTAGTATATTCTTGTTACATTGTGTAATTTAATGTCCACTTTTATTTCTTACAAAGATATTTGCTTCTCTGTAAGTACTTTAAAAAGTAGAGCAAAAAGTTAACGTGTAAAATTATTTACTTACATTTCACAGCGTATGAGTTTAACAACTAAATACTTATACTTGACACACATTCACATGTATGTGTAAGCACATACACAAACCTATATCTACTTATCCTGTTAGCGAAACCCTACACCAAATGTAGGGCATTTAATTTTTTCACGAAAAATGTACAAATCTTAACTTTAAAAAACTCAAATTTAGAGTTTAACATTATTTTTAAAATATTTTAACGAACTAAATTAAACTTCTTATATCCCGATATTTTTAAATAAAAAAAATCGATAGCCAAAATAACTTCGTCTTAAACCTACATCTCTTCGTCAAAAAGTCTTCACTTTACTCAAATAAAATTGATATTGAAGTTGAAATATTATCCAGCGCTTGAAACATGAACTCTTTTCGCTCAATTCCCTTTCAAAATAAATTCACGAAACGTCAAGAAAAAACACCAGAACCACTTAGGATAAGAAAAACTAATTCTGCGAAAATACAAAACTTAAAAAATTACTTTATTTAACGAAACAATCTTAAACATTAAACTAACAAACAACTAAATCAACTGAAGTATAAAGTCAACAGAAGCAACCGACAACCAACAAGAACAACAACTAAACCTTTCGAACTCAACATCTTCTAGAATCGAGATAGAACATATTTTATGGACTAAAAACTCTAGTTATTTATCATGACATTTTTCTCTCTTGTACCCCATTTCGAATAATAAATTCTAAAGGAAAGTATGTCCTACAAAGGAATTTAATATTGTTCTCACAAAATGCAATGAAAAGGAACTTAATGTTCAGTACATGAGAGCTAAGGACTCCAATTTGGATCAGAAATAAAATGAATGAAATTGAAAGTAAAGAAAAGTAAAATAAAAATATTTGAAATAGTTTAATGTCACACAGAGTTTTATGGGCCACAAGTTTAATGATGTTGTAGAAATAGGCAAAAACAGGCACAGTGGGGCAAATCGAAGAAAAAGAGCAGAAATCAATAATACCTTAATTTACCATTAAGGCCAGACTATGACTAGACTATGACTAGACTATGACTAGACTATGACTAGACTATGACTAGACTATGACTAGACTATGACTAGACTATGACTAGACTATGACTAGACTATGACTAGACTATGACTAGACTATGACTAGACTATGACTAGACTATGACTAGACTATGACTAGACTATGACTAGACTATGACTAGACTATGACTAGACTATGACTAGACTATGACTAGACTATGACTAGACTATGACTAGACTATGACTAGACTATGACTAGACTATGACTAGACTATGACTAGACTATGACTAGACTATGACTAGACTATGACTAGACTATGACTAGACTATGACTAGACTATGACTAGACTATGACTAGACTATGACTAGACTATGACTAGACTATGACTAGACTATGACTAGACTATGACTAGACTATGACTAGACTATGACTAGACTATGACTAGACTATGACTAGACTATGACTAGACTATGACTAGACTATGACTAGACTATGACTAGACTATGACTAGACTATGACTAGACTATGACTAGACTATGACTAGACTATGACTAGACTATGACTAGACTATGACTAGACTATGACTAGACTATGACTAGACTATGACTAGACTATGACTAGACTATGACTAGACTATGACTAGACTATGACTAGACTATGACTAGACTATGACTAGACTATGACTAGACTATGACTAGACTATGACTAGACTATGACTAGACTATGACTAGACTATGACTAGACTATGACTAGACTATGACTAGACTATGACTAGACTATGACTAGACTATGACTAGACTATGACTAGACTATGACTAGACTATGACTAGACTATGACTAGACTATGACTAGACTATGACTAGACTATGACTAGACTATGACTAGACTATGACTAGACTATGACTAGACTATGACTAGACTATGACTAGACTATGACTAGACTATGACTAGACTATGACTAGACTATGACTAGACTATGACTAGACTATGACTAGACTATGACTAGACTATGACTAGACTATGACTAGACTATGACTAGACTATGACTAGACTATGACTAGACTATGACTAGACTATGACTAGACTATGACTAGACTATGACTAGACTATGACTAGACTATGACTAGACTATGACTAGACTATGACTAGACTATGACTAGACTATGACTAGACTATGACTAGACTATGACTAGACTATGACTAGACTATGACTAGACTATGACTAGACTATGACTAGACTATGACTAGACTATGACTAGACTATGACTAGACTATGACTAGACTATGACTAGACTATGACTAGACTATGACTAGACTATGACTAGACTATGACTAGACTATGACTAGACTATGACTAGACTATGACTAGACTATGACTAGACTATGACTAGACTATGACTAGACTATGACTAGACTATGACTAGACTATGACTAGACTATGACTAGACTATGACTAGACTATGACTAGACTATGACTAGACTATGACTAGACTATGACTAGACTATGACTAGACTATGACTAGACTATGACTAGACTATGACTAGACTATGACTAGACTATGACTAGACTATGACTAGACTATGACTAGACTATGACTAGACTATGACTAGACTATGACTAGACTATGACTAGACTATGACTAGACTATGACTAGACTATGACTAGACTATGACTAGACTATGACTAGACTATGACTAGACTATGACTAGACTATGACTAGACTATGACTAGACTATGACTAGACTATGACTAGACTATGACTAGACTATGACTAGACTATGACTAGACTATGACTAGACTATGACTAGACTATGACTAGACTATGACTAGACTATGACTAGACTATGACTAGACTATGACTAGACTATGACTAGACTATGACTAGACTATGACTAGACTATGACTAGACTATGACTAGACTATGACTAGACTATGACTAGACTATGACTAGACTATGACTAGACTATGACTAGACTATGACTAGACTATGACTAGACTATGACTAGACTATGACTAGACTATGACTAGACTATGACTAGACTATGACTAGACTATGACTAGACTATGACTAGACTATGACTAGACTATGACTAGACTATGACTAGACTATGACTAGACTATGACTAGACTATGACTAGACTATGACTAGACTATGACTAGACTATGACTAGACTATGACTAGACTATGACTAGACTATGACTAGACTATGACTAGACTATGACTAGACTATGACTAGACTATGACTAGACTATGACTAGACTATGACTAGACTATGGCTAAAATTCTTTTTCTTTCTTATACTTTCTAGCCCACACTCATCAAGAATTTGTCGACAGTATTTCCTTTCCTGTAAGTGACGCATTTAATAATAAAGAATATAATTCATTATTCTCGCACTTTGTGATGATGATTGTGTGGCTTTGGATGAATATGCATAAGGAAATAGTTTAACTGAATAGGATTGTGCTGGTGGTTTTATGAGACTCCTTTACATTCGAATTTAATATCATTAACGCCATTATTGACATTGATACCGACATTGATGACAACAATAGGAAGGGAAAACAATACATTTCCACACAATAACTGAAATGAATAAAAAAAAGTTAAGAAGACTTGGTGAATAGTTAAACGTTTTGAGAAGTATAAAAAATATTCCATTAGACATATTTCATTATGATAAATGTCAAATGTGATTAGTTTATGATTATTGAGTCTTGTATATCTTTAGAAGGGTGTGGGCGTTATTATGAATTTAATTTTATTATGGGTTTCTGTTTTATGATATTAATTTATTGATAAATGTTTTAGAAATTAATAATCGAAATTTCTGGAATATTTTCTGTGGAATATAATGAAATTTTTGTACTTAGGAATCGATAATTTTTGACCAAATTCTTAAGATATTGTGGCTAAATTATAGCACTTAATGTTTTGAAACCACAAAATAAATTCCTGAGATTTCAAATATTTATGTGCCATAATTGTTTGGTTCACTTACATACACATTAGTTAAAGATACATGCTCTTATATCTGTATAACATTTTAATTACATTTCATTTATTTATTGTAATCAAATCTAAATAATGAATTAAAATATATTACTTCAAATCAACTTTTATATACAAATGTTGATGTTGCACAAATAGTTTTCAGAAAAATATCTTTTGTAATATACCAACCTTGTAAATTTAGACAAATCTTGCAAAAGTTTCTTTGTGGAGATAATGTTTCAAAAGTTTTTTTTTTTAGAAAAAAATAATGTTTGTTTGGAAGCCTAAATTTTCCAGAGAAAAAGGAATGTTGTACAAATTTTTCTAAAGAAAAGCTATTTCTCATTTCTTTAATCAAATAACTGTGCTAGTTTCTGTCAGAAAAATATATGTTGCACAACTTATTCTAAAGAAAAACATATATTTCACAACTTTCACTATAGAAAAACATATGTTGCACAAGTTTTTCAATAGAAAAACATATGTTGCACCATCTTTTCCATAGAAAAATATGTGTTGCAAAACATATGTTGCTCAGCTTTTTTTGTAGGAAAACATATGTTGCTCAACTTTTTCTATAGAAAAACATATGTTGCACAACTTTTTCTATAGAAAATCATATGTTGCACAACTTTTTCTATAGAAAAACATATGTTGCACAACTTTTCTATAGAAAAACATATGTTGCACAACTCTTTCTATAGAAAAACATATGTTGCACACCATTTTTTCATAGAAAAACATATGCTGCATAACTTTTTCAATAGAAAAACATATGTTTCCAAACTTTTTCTATAAAATAACATATGTTGCACAATTTTTTCTATAGAAAAACATATGTTGCACAACTTTTTTATAGAAAAACATATGTAGCACAACTTTTTCTACAGAAAAGCATATGTGGCACAATTTTTTCTATAGAAAAACATATCTTGCAAAACTTTTTCTAAAGAAAAACATATGTTGCACAACTTTCTCTATAGAAAAACATATGTTGCACAAGTTTTTCTATAGAAAAATATATGCTGCACCATCTTTTCTATAGAAAAATATGTGTTGCAGAACTTTTTCTTTAGAAAAACATATGTTGCAGAACTTTTTCTATAAAAAGCTATATGTTGCAAAACTTTCTCTATAGAAAAACATATGTTGCAGAACTTTTTTCCATAGAAAAACACAAGTTGCACAACTTTCTCCGTAGAGAAACTTATGTTGCACAACTTTTTCTATAAAAAAACATACGTTGCACAACTTATTCTATAGAAAAACTGATGTTGCACAACTTTTTCAATAGAAAAACATATGTTGCACCGATTTTTCTATAGAAAAACTTATATTAAACAACTTTTTCTGTAGAAAAATATATGTTGCTAAACTTTTTCTATAGAAAAACATATGTTGCACAACTTTGTCTATAGAAAAACATATGTTGCACGCCTTTTTTATAGAAAAACATATGTTGCCAAACTTTTTCTATAAAAAAAAACATATGTTGCACATCTTCTTTTATAGAAAAACATATGTTGCATAACTTCTTTTATAGAAAAACATATGCTGCACAACTTTTTCTATAGAAAAGCATATGTTGCACAACTTTTTCTATAGAAAAACATATGTTGCAAAACTTTTTATAGAGAAAAACATATGTTGCACAACTTTTTCTATAGAAAAATATAAAAAAAAAATATGTTGGACAACTTTCTCTAAAGAAAATCATATATTACACAAAAAACATATGTTGCACATCTTTCTCTAAAGAAAAACATAATTTTCTATATAAAAATATATGTTGCGAAACTTTTTCTAAAGAAAAACAAAAGTTGTACTACTTTTTCTATATAATAACAGATGTTGCACAACTTTTTCTATAGAAAACATATGTTTTACAATTTTTTCTATAGAAAAACCTATGCTGCCCAACATTTTCCATAAAATATTAATGTGTTGCTGTCATTTTTATACAAAACAACATGTATTGCTGTACATACATATTATTGCAATTAACATTCAAATCATTTAATTTAGTTTTTTCTTTCTTTACCTTTTCCTTTGTTTTTCATTTAATTAAAACAAAAGCAACTCGTTATACCTAAATGTACAAGTGACACTTGTGAATGAGTCTGTCAATCGATATTATACGTTCGAAAATATGCGGGTTCTTTACAATATTTGTTTTTTGTAATCGCTGCTTTATCATTTTTGATCTGTAAATATTTAAATGAAATTAACAAGTGTATAATGTTCAAAAGTGTAAACTATAAACTGTATATTTCGATATTAATAGCAGAATAACACACATCCCACTCCATGTCAAGGAATTCATGGGCAATAACTTAAAAACATTTTGAAGAGCTGTCTTGTAAATTACAAAACTCCACGGTATTAAAAAGTGACTGTAGCAGTTGCAATGATGGCATCACATACTGTTGCATGTGTGCATATTTAATTTATGTTTATGTACAAATGTAATACAATAAAGAGGTTAATTAAACCCTGTTTTACGATGTGGCCCAACCGCATCGATATTTTGACTTGAGACAGTGGGATTAAATAAAACTAAAAAAAAATATGATAAAACTGTGTTCTATATCTGCTCTGAATCTTGTTAATTGAAAAATGCCTTTCATTAGCTTTGCAAGTTAAAATTGCAATTTTTTGTTAAATAAATCTTTCACATTTGACTTTTTCAAAAAATGTTCCATTGCACTGTAGTCGCTTAAAAATTCTGAAGTACAAGTATCGGATTTAATTAGGTTAGCAAAAACAGATTAAGCCAACACATCGTCATCGCAAGGCAACACCACCAACAATCCGAATATCAAGAATACTTCGCGATACACAAATATATTACGCACGTGAATGCATAACTACTCACAATGGCATGTTTTGAGCATTCATATATACGTTATAGTAAGCAAAAGCACATTGGGGCTAATAACAAATTTTTATGTAGAAAAATAATTTTACAAATATGGTTTTACTACTTATTATTACTTTACAATTTTTTCAATAGAAAAACGTATGTTGCACAAGTTTTTCTAGAGAAAAACACATGTTGCATAAGTATTTCAGAAAAAAACACATGTCGCACAACCTTTGTTTCACAACTTTTTCTATAGAAAAATTTATGTTTCACAACTTTTTCTATAGAAAACTTATGTTGCATAACCTTTTTTATAGAAAAACTTATGTTTCACAACTTTTCTATAGAAAAACTTATGTTGCATAACTTTTTCTATAGAAAAACTTATGTTGCACAAGTTTTTAAATAGAAGAACTTATGTTGCACAACTTTTTCTATAGAAAAACTTATGTTGTACAACTTTTTCTATAGAAAAACTTATGTTGCACAACTCTTTCTATAGAAAAATTTATGTTGTGTAACTTTTTCTAAAGAAAAACATATGTTAGTGAGCTTTTTATATAGAAGAGCATATGTTGTACAACTTTTTATATAGAAAAACTTAAGTTACCCAACTTTTTCTATAAAAAAAATTATGTTGCCCATCTTTTTCAATAAAAAACTTTTTCTATAGAAAAACTTAAGTTGCACAACTTTTTCTAAACAAAAACATATGTCGCGCAACTTTATAGAAAAACATTTGTAACACAATTTTTTTATAGAAAAATATAGGTTGCAGAACTTTTTCTATTGAAAAACATATGTTGTACAACTTTTTCTAAAGAAAAATATATGTTAAACAACATATATTTACATATATATAGAAAGACATATGTTGCAAGACTTTTTCTATAGAAAAACATATGTTGCACAACTTTAGTTGTACAACTTTTTCTATAGAAAAACTTAAGTTGCACAACTTTTTCTATAGAAAAACTTATGCTGCACAACTTTTTGTATAGAAAAATTTATGTTGCACAACTTTTTCTGTAGAAAAACTTATGTTGCACAACTTTTTATATAAAAAACTTATGTTGCACAACTTTTTCTGCAGAAAAACTTAAGTTGCACAACTTTTTCTGTAGAAAAACTTATGTTGCAAAACTTTTTGTATAGAGAAATTTATGTTTATGTTTCTATAGAACAACTTATGTTGCACAACTTTTTCTTTAGAAAGACTTATGTTGTTCAACTTTTTCTATAGAAAAACTTATGTTGCACAAGTTTTTCTATAGAAAACATATATTGCACAACTTTTTCTATAGAAACAATTGTTGATGAGCATTTTATAAAGAAAAACATATGTTGCTGACCTCTTTATATAGGGAAACAAATGTTGCACAACTTTTTCTTTAGAAAAGCAAATGTAGCATTACTTTTTTATAGAAAAACATATGTTGCACAACTTTTTTATAGAAAAACATATGTTGCACAGCTTTTTGTATAAAGAAGCAAATGTTGCACAACTTTTTCTATAGAAAAACAAATGTAGCATTACTTTTTTATAGATAAACTTATGTTTCATAACTTTCTCTATAGAAAAACAAATGTAGCATTACTTTTTTATAGATAAACTTATGTTTCATAACTTTCTCTATAGAAAAACAAATGTAGCATTACTTTTTTTATAGAGAAACTTATGTTGCACAACTTTTTTTTAAAAGAAAAACTTATGTTGCACAACTTCTTTTAAAAGAAAAACTTATGTTGCACAACTTTTTCTATAGATAAACTTATGTTGCTGATCTTTTTACATAGAAAAACATATGTTGCTGACCTTTTTATAAAGAAAAATGTATGTTGCAAAACTTTTTCTATAGAAAAACATATGTTGCACTACTTTTTCTATACAATAACATATGTTGCTTAACATTTTCTATAAATAATTGTAGAAAAATGTATGTTGCTTAACTTTTTCTGTGCAAAAATTTATGTTACTGAACTGATTTCATTAGTATTACATTAGTATTACACATTTTTTTCATAGTAAAATTATGTTGCTTATCTTTTTTTATAAATAAAAACTTATGTGGATGTACTTTTGCTATAGAAAAATTTATGCTGCTGAACTTTTTCTGGACAAAAATTTATGTTACTGAACTGATTTCATATTGATATTATGTTAGTTACTTAGCATCTTTCTTATAAGAAACATGTTGATTTCTCCCAATGTGCAACACGTGCATTCATTCCATACATTTTATAGGTTTACCCATACGTATTAGTAATGTTATGCTTACACCAAAAAAAAATCATACGCCATGAGGTGCCATGCTCTGCAATAAATTACAAACTGCTATGCAGTTGTTTCTATTTATTTATATATTTTGTTGTTTGTTATTCATTTCTCAGACCCAAAAGCAAAAGTCCATCGTGTTCATGTTGTTGGCGTTCTTGTTGTTGTTTTGTAATTGGCCATTTTTACAGTAATTAAAAATCAGTCAAGCGTGTGCGTTAAAGGGTGGATGGGCTTTGATGCAAGAAATTGCATACTTAATATCATAAAGAAAATTGGGTCAAATTAATTTTTTCGATTAGGCCAACAAACAAACGAGTTGATTTAGAAGATAACACTTGCAATTTTGAAGTTAATGAGATTTTTTATTTGATATAGTTTAGCAATTTATGAAAAGGTGTAATGGTAGGGTTAACGATTTGAATTGAAGGTAACGAAAAGTTTCGGTGTGCAACATATATGGAAGAGGGTATAGTTGCTTAAATAAGACTGATGGTAGAATGGGTGAATTTATATATCAGTTAATTGTAAAACAACCTTTGATTTTTTACATATTAAACATTAATTATAATTTTTTCTTAATTATAAATTGCAAATATCCTGCAGTGCATCAAATAGTAATTTTCAACCTTGTTATAAGTTTTAATGAATTTAATAAATTAAGTACATAAATTAAATTTAAAACAAATGTATACACAATTTCACAATAATTATATTAAACCATATTTTATATCATGTAAATAAATAATATATGTTTAAAATTTATTGCCTTTATCGTGTACTTAATTACACTAAAGTTAATAAATTTCCACTTAATTAAGTTTAAAACTCATCAATTTATAAGTTATTTTTTTAAAACTTTATTATTTTCTTCATTAAAAAAGCAAATAAATATTATAACCATAAATTAAATATTTTAAATCAAGTATCACTACCCTCGCCCTATCTCAAAACCACCACCATTATTAATTAATTAAACTACAATTATTGCTAATTACAGCAAACAATAACCATAAACTTTTTCAGTTTTCACTCCCCTTCACTGCCAACTGCTTGTATTTGAAACTGAATTTTGTCTGCATTATGAAATTTCAAAGAAACGCTTTCGTAACACTCCAAATCCTCCAGCTGGATGTTGGTGGAAAAGTGAAAAGATGAAATTAGTTTTATCAAAACAATTTTCGACAAGTAGAGACTGTAGCGATAACCTTAGGAGGGATGCAAACGAAAGAAAAACAATAGAAAATTAAATTTTAATGAATTTATGAGGGTGCGAGTATAAATAGAGTAAATATAAAAAATTATAATTAATTTATTTGGAAGCATGAAATGTTGCCATTGAAAAACTAATGTTGCAGACGATTTTTCATAGAAAAACAAATGTTGCTCAAGTATTTCTAAAGAAAAACAAATGCTGCACAACTTTTTCTACAAAAAAACAAATGTTGCACAACTTTCTTTATAGAAATACAAATGATGAACAATTTTTTCTAAAGAAAAACAAATGTTGCACAACTTTTTCTATAAAAAAACAAATGTTGCACAACTATTTCTGTAAAGAAACAAAAGTTGCACAACTTTTTTTATAGAAAAACAAATGTAGCACAACTTTTTCTATAGAAAAACAAATGTTGCACAACTTTTCTATAGAAAAACTTATGTTGCACAACTTTTTGTATAGAAAAACAAATGTTGTACAACTTTTTGTATAGAAAAACAAATGTTGCACTACTTTTTCTATAGAAAAACAAATGTTGCACAACTTTTTCTATGGAAAAATAAATGTTGCACAACTTTTTCTATACAAAAACAAATGTTGCACAACTTTTTCTATAGGAAAACAAATTTTGCACATTTTGTCTATTGAAAAGCAAATGTTGCACAAATTTTTGTATAGAAAGACAAATGTTGCACAACTTTTTCTATAGAAAAACAAATGTTGCACATTTTGTCTATAGAAAAGCAAATGTTGCACAAATTTTTGTATAGAAAGACAAATGTTGCACAACTTTTTGAATAGGAAAACAAATGTTGCACAACTGTCTCTATAGAAAAACATATGTTGCATAACTTTTTCTTAAGAAATACACATGTTGCACAACATTTCTGTAGAAAAACATATGTTGCACAACTTTATATTTGAAAAACATATTTTACACAACTTTTTCTATCACATAACAAATATTTCATAACTTGTTGTATAGAAAAATATATGCTGGACTAGTTTTTCTATAGAAAAACAAATGTTGCATTAGTTTTCCTATAGAATGACTTATGCTGCATAAGTTTTCTCATAGATACAAAAGTGTAACGCAAGTTTTTCTTCAGAATTACTAATGCATCAAAAGTTTTTCTAGAGAAAAACTAATGTTGCACAAGTTTTTCAATAAAAAGCGAATGTGTCGCAAGTTTTTCTATAAAGACTAATGTTGCAAGATTTTCTACAGAAAAACTAAAGTTGCTGAGCTTATTCTGTAGATGTTTTTCTTAACTTAAACATATAGTACTGAACATATTTGTCTTGCACTAACTTTTTCTGTAAAAAACTTATGTTGCATTATTTTTTCTTTGGAAAAACTTATGTTGTATAACTTTTACTTTACAATAACTGATCTCTCGCTACATTTTACTTTGATAGAATTAATCATTGTGCATTTTCTTAGAAGATATTCATCAAAAAATCTTTGAAATTAAAAATCTTCTATGCTAACACGCATAGAGAAACAATCCATAACTAACATGTAATATAGTTTTTTTAGCAGGTCATAAATAGACAAATACCTCTTATATAAAACCATATATGCACATAAGAATCAATAAATACCCACCTATACAAGTGCGTAATCCTTTTGAAAATGGTATAAATGCATAAGAATGTCTAGATGATGCATCTGATGCTGATGTTGCTGGTCCTGCTGTTTTTAATGGTATTGAAGTTTCATTCAGTTTTTCTTCATTTTCATTCACTTTCAAATTCTGCTGTTGTTTTTGTTGCTTTTTTGAAAAATGTTCCGGATAGAATTTCAAAGCATTTTCACCCCAATATCTCGTGTTTCGTTGCATGTTAAATGTATCCAATGCAATCATGGTATCTTTAGGTACAATAACACTGCGATGATGGTGATGTTGATGATGCTGTTTCTGTTTAGAACTGCTATTGCATATATCATTGTTGCTTTCCCCGACTATGGCAGAACATTTGTCACGTTGTATTACATTCAATTGAAAATCTGCACTGACATTACGTAGATTCATGGGTACCGTTGTCAATAAACGTAACGACTCATTTATAATCATGTCAAGGTATGGCATATTCAGTAACTGTTCCATGATTATTGGCACATCCCAATCATTTTTCTCATCATCATCATCATCGCCATTGCCAACGTCGTTATCATCACTATCGTCAGGAGAATTATTATACCCACTACAATCATTATTTACATCACCTTTGTCAGCCACTTCCACTTGAGCTGCTGCTTCCCTCGCAAAATCGAAATCTAAATCATTGTCAATAGTATTTGAACAAGTGGTATTGATGCTCGTTTTTGTTGTTAATTTCTTTTTCATTTTATTTTTAGTTTTTTCCTTAGACAATTTAAACATTTGTTTGATTTCGTGACGTAATCTCATTTGGGATTCGTGGTTAATTGCCAAACATAGTAATGCGTTAATAATGCAACTTGATACCGTTTCAAAGGACTTTCAAGGACATTGTATTAGAAGCAAAAAAGAAAGAGTAAAGGAAAAATTAATTGATACACAAATATAGCTAATGCCAACTGAATTTGTATAAAGAAAGTTAATATTGTATGGTAAACAAAAGATTTAAATGAAAAACTAAAAACTCATAATACATATATTTTCTATGAAAAAAAAATAATGTTGCTAACCTTTTATTTTATAAAAATTAATGTTGCACAATTTTGTTTAACAGAAAAACACTTGTTATATAACTTTTTCTATAGAAAAACTTATGTTGCATAAATTTTTATATAGAAAAACATATGTTGCACAACTTTTTCAATAGAAAAACTGATGTTGCACAACTTTTTCTATAGAAAAACTGATGTTACACAACTTTTTCAATAGAAAAACTGATGTTGCACAACTTTTTCTATAAAAAAAACTTATGTTGCTCAAGTCTTTCTATAAAAGAACTTATGTTGCACAACTTTTTCTATAAAAAAAAACTTATGTTGTACAACTTTTTCTATGTAAAAACTTATGTTCCACAACTTTTTGTATAGAAAAACTTATGTTGCATAACTTTTTCTATAAAAAAAAACTTATGTTGAATAACTTTTTCTATATAAAAGCTTATGTTGGACAAATTTTTCTAAAGAAAAATTTACGTCACTCAACTTTTTCTATAGAAATCCTTATGTTGCACAACTTTTTCTGTATAAAAACTTAAGTTGCACAACTTTTCCAATAAAGAAATTATGTCGCACAACTTTTCTATAGAAAAACTTATGTTGCACAACTTTTTCTATTAAAAAACTTATGTTAAACAAATTTTTTCTTAGAAAAACTTATGTTTCACAACTTTTTTTATAGAAAAACTTATGTTGCACAACTTTTTCTATAGAAAATCTAATGTTTCACAACTTTTTCTATAGAAAAACTTATGTTTCACAACTTTTTCTATAGAAAAACTTATGTTTCACAACTTTTTCTATAGAAAAACTTATGTTTCACAACTTTTTCTATAGAAAAACTTATGTTTCACAACTTTTTCTATAGAAAAACTTATGTTTCACAACTTTTTCTATAGAAAAACTTATGTTGCACAACTTTTTCTATATAAAAACTTATGTTGCACAACCTCTTCTATAAAAAAACTTATTTTGCACAACTTTTTCTATAGAAAAACTTATGTTGCAAAATTTTTTCTATGAAAAAACTTAAGTTGCACAACTTTTTTTTATAGAAAAACTTGTGTCGCATTTGATAATTGCAACTTTGGTAGCTTTTGTAATTTTTTATTTTGTTTTAAAAATTTCTCTTTGATTTTATGTTATATTTTAAACAGTTATTAAAACTTTTTTAATATAAAAAATTAAATTTAAAATTTTCAATTATTTTCTTCAACAAACAAAACTTTTGTAATAACAAATGTAAACAAAAGAAAATGATAATAATAAATAATTGAAACTTACCACAACAACCATCGATTGAGATTCATTCATGATGTCTTCCAATGTCAATTTACCCGTCTGGGCCAAATAAAACATTTGTTCAATAAAAATACGATGTTGTCGTTGCTGCTCTTGGCGTTGCATGAATGCATTTGCATCAATATCTGGCAAAGATGAAACATTTTCTATAATATTTTTTAACACATCATTGGCAGCTGTAGCAGCAGAATTCATATTGGCAGTTAAGTTATGAATCTTACCCTGTTCATTCAATCGTAAAGTCTGTTCATCGTTGCTTGCTCCCCCTTTGGTTAAAGTGGCAGCAAAATCTCTACTTATGTCTGGCTTCTGGTGAACACTTTTGAGTTTATGTTGCCATTCATAGTATTTTTGTTGTACAATCTAATAAAATTTTTATCATGTTTTAGTTGTAGATTTTTTTAATTTAAAATAAAATAGAAAACATTAAACAAGTAAGACCAAGAAATATTAGAAATAAGTTTAGAACAGAATCTTAGTTTTTGTCAGGTACTTTTTACACTGAATGAAATTTGTGTAAAATATTCTTCGGATTTTGCCTAAATTGATATTTATTATAAAGAACTTTTTGCCACTCCTAATGTATGTAAGTCATAAGATTTCTTGAAATCTATTAGATAAATTTCTTGGGCTGTTTATCCTTAAAATGTCAAGGAATAAATGTTCTAGAAAAACTTACTTTAGCCACAAAATCTTGTACCATCATGTTGGCTTTCTTTGATTTTTCATAATTTTCATAGTCCAACAAACGAAAAATGACGTCAATTTGATACCATGGCCTCAGTATTCTCAGAGCTGTTAGTTCCATTAAACTGCAATATGAATAAACAAGGAACATAAATTTATTCTATGAAAATCCTTAGATAAACTTAAGTTGCACAACTTTTTCTATAGAAAAACTTAAGTTGCACAACTTTTTCTATAGAAAAACTTAAGTTACACAACTCTTTCTATAGAAAACTTATGTTGCACAACTTTTTCTATAGAAAAACTTATGTTGCATTACTTTTTCTTTAGAAAAACTTATTTTTAACAACTTTTTCTATAAAAAAAAACCTATTTTGCACAACTTTTTATATAGAAAGCTTATGTTGCACAACTTACTTTGAACAACTTTTTCTATTGAAATACTTAAGTTGCACAACTTTTTCTATAGAAAAATTTAAGTTGCACAACTTTTTTTATAGAAAAACAAATGTTGCACAACTTATTAAATAGAAAAGAAATGTTGCATAACATTTTCTATTGAAAAACTTTTGTTGTACAACTTTTTCAGCAGAAAAAACTTATTTTGCACAACTTTTTCTATAGAAAAACTTATGTTGCGTAATTTTTTTTATAGAAAAACTTGTGTTGGACAACTTTTTCTATAGAAAAACTTATGTTGCACAATTTTTTCTATAGAAAAACTTGTGTTGGACAACTTTTTCTATAGTAAAACTTATGTTGCACCACTTTTTCTATAGAAAAACTTATGTTGCACAACTTTTTCTATAGAAAAACTTATGTTGCACAACTTTTTCTATAGAAAAACTTATGTTGCACAACTTTTTCTATAGAAAAACTTATGTTGCACAACTTTTTCTATAGAAAAACTTATGTTGCACAACTTTTTCTATAGAAAAACTTATGTTGCACAACTTTTTCTATAGAAAAACTTATGTTGCACAACTTTTTCTATAGAAAAACTTATGTTGCACAACTTTTTCTATAGAAAAACTTATGTTGCACAACTTTTACTATAGAAAAACTTATGTTGCACAACTTTTTCTATTGAAAAACTTATGTTGCACAACTTTTTCTATAAAAAAAATATATGTTGACAACTTTTTGTATTGGAAAACTATTGTTGCACTACTTTCTCTATAGAAAAACTTATATTGAACAGCTTTTTCTATTGAAAAACTTATGTTGCACAACTCTTTTTATAAAAAAGCTAATGTTCGACAATTTTTTTAATGGAGAAAATTATGTTGCACAACTTTGTTTTACTGTAAAACTTATGTTACACAACTTTTTCTATAGAAAAACTTATGTTGCACAATTTTTTCTATAGAAAAACTTGAGTTGGACAACTTTTTCTATAGTAAAACTTATGTTGCACAACTTTTTCTATAGTAAAACTTATGTTGCACAACTTTTTCTATAGAAAAACTTATGTTGCACAACTTTTTCTATAGAAAAACTTATGTTGCACAACTTTTTCTATAGAAAAGCTTATGTTGCACAACTTTTTCTATAGAAAAACTTATGTTGCACAACTTTTTCTATAGAAAAACTTATGTTGCACAACTTTTTCTATAGAAAAACTTATGTTGCACAGCTTTTTCTATAGAAAAACTTATGTTGCACAATTTTTCTATAGAAAAACTTATGTTGCACAACTTTTACTATAGAAAAACTTATGTTGCACAACTTTTTCTATTGAAAAACTTATGTTGCACAACTTTTTCTATAAAAAAAATATATGTTGACAACTTTTTGTATTGGAAAACTATTGTTGCACTACTTTCTCTATAGAAAAACTTATATTGAACAGCTTTTTCTATTGAAAAACTTATGTTGCACAACTCTTTTTATAAAAAAGCTAATGTTCGACAATTTTTTCAATGGAGAAAATTATGTTGCACAACTTTGTTTTACTGTAAAACTTATGTTACACAACTTTTTCTATAGAAAAACTTATGTTGCACAACTTTTATTGGCTTTTTTTTGTATTTATAAACAATGTTGCTAAACATTTTCTATATTTATTAAGTAAAAAGAAAAATAATTCAAAATTAACTTACTATCTGTAAGCCTGAGCGATATTTTGTTTATCATGTTGCAAAAAGTTGGTTTCATGCCCCATGGTTGTTACTGCAAAAAAAACAAATAAAATTTCTGAGAGTTAATCAATTTTAATAAAACTGTAATTAAAATTTTATAAGTGATTTAAACTTACTACTTAAAGCCCTTAAGGGCTTCTCTTAGTCTCAGAAAACTAATATTTATATTGCAAAAAAAACGTTTAATATTATTATTATACTTATCCTGCCCATGAACTTTAAACTTATTTTTCATTTTTATACATACAGCACGATGTTTCCAACACTGCACGAGTTATTAAATCTTCTATAGTTTTAAAGTTGACTTCAAAATCCTGCATATCCTTAGAGATTTTCTGACTCAAGTCATTAGCAACACGATTGAAAACTTCAAAGAAACTAACAAGTGTATTATGGCTGAAAGCTGGATTCAGCTGTTTGCGGCGTATTTTCCATTGTTCATCTTTTTAAGGTTTTGTTTTTACCCAGTTTATAATTTTAGACATGTTAAGAGCAGATAGTTGAATGGAAGAAAAAAAATATACAAATATGAGCTCAAAAATGTTTGAAAAAGGAAGTATTTTTAAATAACAGAATATTAGGACTTTATTTTGTGAATGTAGTGGGTTTAACAGCAGCAGAGTTACGAAGTTAAAACTATTCTAAAATAAACAGGTTATGTAAAAACATGTGTTTTCTTTCCTAGTGTATTTCAGTCTACAAATATAGAAAACGTTATACAACATAAGTTTTTCTATAGAAAAAGTTGTGCAACATAAGTTTTTCTATAGACAAAGTTGTGCAACATAAGTTTTTCTATAGAAAAAGTTGTGCAACATAAGTTTTTCTATAGAAAAAGTTGTGCAACATAAGTTTTTCTATAGAAAAAGTTGTGCAACATAAGTTTTTCTATAGAAAAAGTTGTGCAACATAAGTTTTTCTATAGAAAAAGTTGTGCAACATAAGTTTTTCTATAGAAAAAGTTGTGCAACATAAGTTTTTCTATAGAAAAAGTTGTGCAACATAAGTTTTTCTATAGAAAAAGTTGTGCAACATAAGTTTTTCTATAGAAAAAGTTGTGCAACATAATGTTTTCTGTAGAAAAAGTTGTGCAACATAAAGTTTTCTGTAGAAAAGGTTGTGCAACATAAATATTTTTAAAGTAAAATTTATTATGTAGTATAATAACACCTGCTGCTGCAAACCTCTGTAAATTTTAAATTCCTACAATTCCTCACATATAAACAGATTCGTGCACATGACATACTAACCCCTGGCATGTAATAATCCCTTGTTCGCATAGAAACCGTTTTGCAAAAATGTCTTATTTAAACACTCTGGTGCAGTGAGGATGCTTTCCATCGTTTCGGGATCATCAACATACAACAGAATTCGGTTAAACACAACGATGGCCAGAGGGAATTGAAAATATTTATGACAACGTTGAATGGTGCTCATAAGACCTGTGACGTTTTTTGGAAACATACGACATTGTTGAGGCAGGGTATGTTGCAAGGATTAAATAAAAAAGAAGTTGTTATTAATTTAAGATACGAGAGATGTAGGAGTGAGTATTTTTAGAATCACGGCATATAGTTAATTGAACACAACGATAATAGAGATAATGTTAACATAAATTTAACAGTTAATCTAAGCATTAACATTGCTTAAACATTAATGTAATTGAAATCGTTAAAATTGAGGTAACCATTAACATTAATGTTAAATTTAACATTTATGTTAGACTTAACATTAATGTTACCATTAACATTTTCATTAGTAGAGGCATTTCAATTTATTTATGATTTATGAAGATTATGATTTTTTTGTTTAAAACTTAACTTTTTGGTTCCAGGTAGAGTAATAACAACAACCATAATATGGGCTGTTGGATTAGACCACGCCAGCCATTTAGTTGCCATATAAAATACCAACATTTACGTTGTTTATAAATTGTTAAAAACAATAATAATCCAAAAATTAAATATAGTAATGAAATATTCATAATGATTGTCTCGGTTGCTGTTGCAATTTATAATATTCTAAAACTTTTCGAAATTTCTTTAATTAAACATTCAGAAGTATTAGCACGTAAAAGTAATTATTTCATATATTTCTTGGTATAAATATTTGTAAATAAAATTAGTTAACTTTGAATAATATTTGGTGGTAACGTTTTAACAGATACGATCACTTTGAGTGTTAACTTACAACTGAATACAATTTTGAGTTTCAAAATATTTTTAAATTTAAAATGTGTACACAAAATGCAAACATGAGAGTCAAAATATTTCTCTATATTTTTCTTTTATAAGTTATTTAATATAAACATTTTTTAAAAAGAATTTTTCGGAGGTTGTAATATTTTAGATATAAAAATTTTCAATACTAAATTTTTCGGTATAAAAATTTTTCTATAGAAAATTTAATGATTTAAACATTTTTCTATAGAAAATTTTCGATATAAAAATTTTTTAAAGAAACATTTTCCATAAAAAATTTTTTTTTAAGGAAAAATTTTCTATAGAAAAATTTTTGTATCGAAAATTTTTCTACAGAAACTTTTTATATCGAAAAATTTTCTATAGAAAAATTTTTATATCGAAAAATTTTCTATAGAAAAATTTTTATATCGAAAAATTTTCTATAGAAAAATTTTTATATCGAAAAATTTTCTATAGAAAAATTTTTATATCGAAAAATTTTCTATAGAAAAATTTTTATATCGAAAAATTTTCTATAGAAAAATTTTTATATCGAAAAATTTTCTATAGAAAAATTTTTATATCGAAAAATTTTCTATAGAAAAATTTTTATATCGAAAAATTTTCTATAGAAAAATGTTTATATCGAAAAATTTTCTATAGAGAAATGTTTATATCGAAAAATTTTCTATAGAAAAATGTTTATATCGAAAAATTTTCTATAGAAAAATTTTGATATCGAAAAATTTTCTATAGAAAAATTTTGATATCGAAAAATTTTCTATAGAAAAATTTTGATATCGAAAAATTTTCTATAAAAACATTTTGATATCGAAAAATTTTCTATAAAAACATTTTGATATCGAAAAATTTTTTATAGAAAAATTTTTATATCGAAAAATTTTTTATAGAAAAATTTTTATATCGAAAAATTTTCTATAGATAAATTTTTATATCGAAAATTTTCTATAGAAAAATTTGTATATCGAAAAATTTTCTACAGAATAATTTCCATATCGAAAAATTTTCTATAGAATAATTTTCATATCGAAAAATTTTCTATAGAATAATTTTTATATCGAAAAATTTTCTGTAGAAAAATGTTTATATCGAAAAATTTTGTATAGAAAAATTTTTATATCGAAAAATTTTCTATAGAAAAATTTTTATGTTAAAAAGTGTTCTATAGAAAAATTTTCATAAAAATCAGTTTCATTTCGATTCACTTCAATTTTTACTTTTTCAATATAGACATTTTTCAATACAAAATTTTTAGTTAAAAAAAATTTTCTTTAGAAATTGTTTCGATATAAAAAAAATCCATAGAAAATTTTTGTTATCATAGAATAAATTTTGACATAAAAATTTGTCTATAGAAAATTTTTCGTTAAAAAATTTTCCTCTAGACAATTTTTCGTTAAAAAAGAATTTCTGTAGAAAATTTTTCGTTAAAAAAGAATTTCAATAAAATATTTTTCGTTAAACAAATTTTTCTGCAGAAAATTTTTCGT
The DNA here is from genome assembly GCA_933228675.1 of Stomorhina lunata. NCBI lineage: Eukaryota > Metazoa > Arthropoda > Insecta > Diptera > Rhiniidae > Stomorhina > Stomorhina lunata. The sequence goes on from OW121743.1 coordinate 66,899,284, forward strand.
TAAAAAATTTTTTCTATAGAAAATGTTTCGTTAAACAAGTTTTTCTAAAGAAAATTTTTCGTTCAAAAAATTTTTCTATAGAAAAATTTCCGTTTAATAAATTTTCTTTAGAAATTTTTGTTATAAAAATTGTTTCCTAGAAAATTCTTCGTTAAAAAATTTTTGGTTAAAAAAATTTTTCATAGAAAATTTTTCCTTAAAAAAAAATTCTATAGAAAGTTTTTCCTAAAAAAAAATGTTTTTCTATATAAAATTTTTCCTTCAATTTTTTTTTTTTATAGAAAATTTTACCTTAAAAATTTTTTCTATAGAAAATTTTTCGTTAAAAAAAAATTTCTATAAAAAATTTTCGTTAAAAAATTTGTATACAAAATTTTTGATTTAAAAAATATTTCTATAGAAAATTTTTTATTAAAAAATTTTGGTTGGAAAAAATTTTTCTTACGAAAAATCGAAAAAATTTTGATTAGAAAAAAATATTCTGTAGGAAATTTGTCGTTATACAAATTTTTATATAGAAAATTTGTCGTTATAAAAATTTTTCTATAGAAAATTTTTCGTGATAAAAATGTTTCTATAGAAAATTTTTCGTGATAAAAATGTTTCTATAGAAAATTTTTCGTGATAAAAATGTTTCTATAGAAAATTTTTCGTGATAAAAATGTTTCTAAAGAAAATTTTTCGTGATAAAAATGTTTCTATAAAAAATATTTTTTTATAAAACACTTTTAGCAAAGACTTAAACCTATTGGTTGGCAACTCCACCTAAAAATAACTCTGTAATATTAGAGAGCTGCCAACCTGAAAAATGTTTAATGAATTTTATCTGGCAGCTTTCAATCAATTTGACATTTCATAAACAATTTGTTATTCCGTGGAAAATCACAAAATATTTGTTTTCGTATTAAAAATTAGTTAAATTAATTATAAAACAAACATGTCTCGCGAAGAAAAACAATTGGACGCGACTCTGGATGCAGTTTTGAATCGTTTAAATGATTTGAAAATGTCCATTGGTGCTATGATACACAAAATAGAGACCGAGTATGAAATCATTAATTGGCCACAGTTTTTAGATAATTTTGCTTTGATCTCAAGTCATGTAAGTTTTGATGAATTAAATTAAAGAAACAATATAAATTCCAAATCAAATTTTAGCTCACTGGTTTGTCGAAAATACTCTCCAAAGAAATCTGCCCTCCTCTACGTAATCGTACAGTTTTGCCCCTCATGCTATCTCCCGACCGTGATGAACTCCTGATGAATATAACTCAGGGTCGAGTGCCGGTTTTCTCACACGACATCGTACCAGATTACTTGCGCACCAAACCCGCTCCCTTAGCCGAACAAAAAATGCTACAGAATGAACAGAAAGCCAATAGCCTAACAAATGAAGCGGCCAGCAAGCAAGTGGCCCAGTACAATAAGGTGGTCTCCCATCTCTTGGAAATTGTTAGCAAACAACGAGAAGATTGGGAAATTGACTCGTCATCGAGGGCGGGCATTCAACAAACTAGTAGCATGGCCGATACACATGCGCTTGTAGCAGCTGTGGGTATGGGCAAAGGCTTGAAGCTGAATATGCCCATGTCAATACCCGGTGGTGGTCCGGGTAGTATGATGGTACCACCAGCTATTCGCCCGCCTGCTCCCATGAGTTCTGTCAGTCCTGGCGGTGTTAGTCAATTGGGAAAAGCGCCATCTGCTATTAAGACTAACATCAAATCGGCTATGCAAGTTCATCCATTTCAAAGATAAAACTAAATGGGGTAAATTTTTAGTGTTTAAGGATTATTAAAAATAAAGTTTTAATTATAAAAATAATGAGAAGAATATTAACCAATTAAAAATAATTGTTCAAGGATAGCAGGAGAATAATATACAGGGGTTTCCAACAGGTACTTGACAACTTTGAATTTTATTTGTGAACGCACTATTTCATCTAACTTTCAGTAAACTGTCTTTTAAAAAAAAGTGGAAAAAGGAAAAAAGTACCATTTTTTCCTGAAAAGTTTCCTTTATTTTCATTAAAATATCCTATTTTTATTTGAAATAAAAAAATACGTATTACAATTCAAAACTAAGGCTTATTTTGTTTGATCTACTGGCACTATCGGTTTCCATTCGTTGGGATTAACAAAAATATCTGAAACTGTACCACGCAGTGTGAATATACCACGATTCAATGGAACTGGCTTTGGTTTTTTATCTGCATTTGCAATCCATTTTGCCCAAGCTTCAGCAGCCATTTGACGACGCTGTTTCTCCAACTCTAGGCGACGTTGTTCCTCTTGACGTTTTAGCATGCGACGTCGTTCGTCTTCTAAACATTTTGCCCTTTCCCATTCCTTCAGGCGAATGCGAGCCTCTTCTGGCGGAATATTAGAGCGTGATTTCGATAGCATGTTTGTCTCTGCTTTAGAAACTACACTACTAATAGATTGTTGGCTACCAGAAGAATGTACCTTTTTCTCTAGCCATTTTTGGTATTTCTCGGCAGCTAGACGCTTACGCTCTTCAATTTCTTTTTGCTTTGCTTCTTCGGCCTTTTTGCGTCTGGCGACCTCATCGGAAATTAGTTTTCTTATTAAAATATTAAACAAAAATATTAAAATTTTATTGAAAATTTATTTTAATATATTACCTTTTAGCCGACAACCAAGTTTCATAGGCCTTATCCGGTTTTAGAACCGTATTTGGTGCTTCATCATATTTACGATATGAAAAAGTGTAATCTCGTGTTATAGGATAATTCTCTTCAGACTTTATGTCCAATGGTGGCACAATATCACTACGAGATTCTTGCAATTTCAGATATTCGGAATCTCTACTTAAGACATCTCTTGCTGGATCACTATTTTCTATATAAGCAGCAGAATTTATATATCTAAAATAAACTTTTTTAGCTTTAACGTTTCTTTTTAAATTTTCTGCTGAGACTTACCTCAAACTGTTCCGTGAGTAATCGTAACTACGCGAACTTAAATTGAGCTGTGAAACACTGCCATTAATTGAAGATGCTAAACTGCGGGCCGAATGTCGTATTTCGGTGTCATTATCTTTGTCGATAATTCTTGTTGTATACCAGGCCATTATTAATCTCAAACTATTTTTTTATTAGAATTGTAAGAAATATGTTTTTTTATGATATTAAAAAAAATTTTAGTGAAAAAATTATGTTACCGAATTTAGATATTTTTATAAATTAAAATTTTCTTTTTCAAAATGTCATTGAAATCATAACCCAATAAACCAAAGAACAGAGAACTAATATTTGTGTTCCCGTACGATAACGAAATTTCCCAAACCAGTCCAGAGTTACCCAAAACTCACCGAAACGTGTTCCCGTACTCTGTTTTGGTTCGAGTCTTTACTAAATTCTCAAAACTACACAGATTTTTTTTTCGTTGTCGTACGGAAACACAAGCTTAAGGATCCCTGTCATGCCTTAGAGGTCTGATTTTGACTTCTTCTGTTATCCTTGACTCCCAGTTAAGCATAGAGCCTCAAATTTCGAATAAGGCAAAATATATTTGTTCAGGTACTCTTAACGAAAATAAACAAAAATTATAATTTTTTTTGTCATAAATTATTCAAAAAGCAACAATTGTATTGAAAATTTTGAACGGGAACACGTTTGAGTAAGATTGGGTTGTTTTGAAAGTTGCAAATTGACCTATCTATTATCACTATTTTAAAAAATCTATTACTTATCATCTACATTGTAGTAATTAATATCTTTACACCTTTGAAAAAATCTTAACTGCTGTCAAAAAATCACATAACTACTATGAAATTTAAGAGTTCGACCAAAAATTAATTTTATTTATTGAGTCAAAAATTGATGGCTCTTCAAATTATTTTCCGATTTAAAACAAGACTTACTTAAAAATAATAACAGTGACAAATTATACTTATCAAGTTTTTCCGAGACATTACATTAATTTCAAAAATCTATTACAGTCAAATTTGCAGCAGCAGCATCATCTGCATTCTGGATGATAGCAATATCGGCAAATGAAGGTTCGTTTTGTGATGTTTGTACAGCTTTTAGAAACTGTTTACCAGCCAAAGCTTTCGCTTCCTTTTTCAGTCTACCCTCTTCCCATTCCTTGCGATGTGTCAGCTTACGATGTTTGTGCATATTTGCACTTGAAATAAATGTACGTGGGCAATGAGGACATGTATACAATGGTTCTCCGGTATGGGTGCTTAAGTGTTCTTTTAATTCCAAAGGCCTTCGGAACTTCTTATCGCACATATGACAGGCATGTTTACGTTCCAAAGTGTGAGTGTATTTGACATGATGACGATGAGCATTAAGATTAGGTGAAACCTTGGAACAATAAGGGCATACTTGCTCTTGCTGATTTGCTTCCGTATGCATCATTTTCTTATGACGATTTAAGCGATATTTATTAGTTAATTCTGCTCCACATATCTCACATTCAACCTTAGATGGTGTCTCTCCATTATGTTCCGCCATATGACGTATGAAAGAGAATTTATCACGCAATAGTTTGCCGCACATATCACAAATTTGTGCATATTTCTTTGAGTGTGTAAGTGAGATGTGCTGTTTGCGCAGATATTCTGAAGCAAATTTTTTATCACACAGGTTACATTGAAAGGTTCTCTCCTCTTCGGGCACATGCGTCAACATATGTCGATCAAAGACAGGTTTCTTCATAAAGGATTTCTCACATTTATCGCATGTGTACATATTCTGTTGCGTCTCATACATCTGATGGGTTTCCAAATGTTTCTCATAGCTGCGTCGTGTAGATAGAGCTTTATCGCATTGTTGACATTTAAAATAATTGGGATCCTTATGGACATTAAGATGATCTACAAGTACTCCTCTCTTGTAGAACTTTTTACTGCAACACATAGCGTAGCCCAATATATTATGTTCCTTTCGAAAATGATTTTTGAGACTGTTAAAATTATCCAGTGAGATAGTACAAATACTGCAGGATAGCTGGAACTCATTATCAGCTATAAATTCATCATTTCTCTTCATGGTCTTCATGACTTGATTGGTATCAGCTTTTGACTTTACCACCTTTATTTTCTTTTCTTTAGTCGTTTTAGTGTATTTTCTCTTAAGTTTAGTAAGAGCAGTCTTAGGTTTTGGTTTCTTCCTTTGGATAATTTTGGTCTTTAATTCCACGACAAGGTTCTCGGAATCGAAGCCATGAAAGTTATTTTCTTCACTGGTATTCTCATTTTCGCCTTCAAACTCATTTAAAAAGCAGTGTTCCCAATCTATGGCTCCTACGTCTTCCACAGCCAAAGTATTTACATCCACCTCCGTCTTAGAAACTTCAGGAAGATCATTTAAAGCATTCCCATCAGTTTCGCTTTTGATTTTTACAATCGGCAATTCTTCTATGTCTTTTACCTTTTTTCTACGACCCCTTTTAGGTTTCTCCAAACGCACAAGATTCTCTGTAAGTATTGAGTCTTTTTGATCGAGATTTTGTTCTATTTTAATATTAATTCCAGTGTTGGTCACCTGCTCCTGGTCATTTTTTATTGATTCTATTAGTAATTTATTATATAGTTTCTGCTCTTTTTCAACTTGAGTGTAAAATTTATGAAATGATGACAATTCCTGCCAACATTGACGACATAACCACTGGTAAGTTGCATTATTAACTGATGAGGGTGGTGGTGGCCTTAAATACCACCACCACAAATGCTTCTCGATTATACGTTGCATATTCCATTCCTTCCACTCGCTAGACTCGGTATTAATCCGGCTAAACAAATCTTCATTTGATTTACAACAAACTATACAACTATCCATGATTTTTAACGTATTTACAACTTAATTTTACTCAAATTTTATTTAATAAATCTGTAAAATTTACACAATTTGTAAACAAATATTTTGAAGTGCTGCCAGATCATATGACTTGTTTGTTATATGAATATGTAGAAACTTTGGCAAGTCCGTTAAACAGATGTTTTTGTTAGATGATACAGTGTTGCCGTTTGTTTGAATTGAAAATTTTAAAATTATTTGAGAAATTTACGATATAAAAATGTTTACATTGGTAAATTTATAACAAATAATTTGTACGGAATTTCTATCGAAAATTTTTCGCTATAAAAATGTTTTCTATAAAAAATTTTTTTATTGAAAATTTTTCGGTATAAAAAAAAATCTTCCAATGAAAGTTTTGCTGTTTAAAAAATTTTTCGGTATAAACAATTTTTCTGTAGAAAATTTTTCGATATAAAAAATTTTTCTATAGAAAATTTTTCGGTTTAAAAAATCTATCTATAGAAAATTTTTCGGCTTAAAAAATTTGTTTATAGAAAATTTTTCGGTTTAAAAAAATTTTTCTATAGAAAATTTTTCGGTTTAAAATATTTTTCTATAGAAAATTTTTCGGTTAAAAAAATTTTTCTATAAAAAATTTTTCGGTTTAAAAAATTTTTCTATAGAAAATTTTTCGGTTTAAAAAATTTTTCTGTAGAAAATTTTTCGGTTTAAAAAATTTTTCTGTAGAAAATTTTTCGGTTTAAAAAATTTTTCTGTAGAAAATTTTTCGGTATACAAATTTTTCTATAGAAAATTGTTCGGTATAAAAAATTTTTCTACTGAAAATGTTTCGGTATAAAAAATTTTTCTATAGAAAGTTTTTCGGTATAAAAATTTTTTATAGAAAGTTTTTCGGTATAAAAAATTTTTCTATAGAAAATTTTTCGGTTTAAAAAATGTTTCTATAGAAAATTTTTCGGCTTAAAAAATATTTCTATAGAAAATTTTTCGGTATAAACAATTTTTATACAGAAAATTTTTCGGTATTAAAAATGTTTCTATAGAAAATTTTTCGGTGTAAAAAATTTTTCTATAGAAAATTTTTCGGTGTAAAAAAATTTCTTTCGTATAAATAATTTTTCTATAGAAAATTTTTGAGTATAAAAAATTCTTAGGTAAAAAATGTTCCTATGTAAAATTTTTCGGTATAAAAAAATTTTTCTATAAAATATTTTTCGGTATAAAAAATTTTTTATAGAAAATTTTTCGGTATAAAAAATTTGTCTATATAAATATTTCTCTGGAGAATTTTTTTCGGTATACAAGTTTTTTTTCTATAGAAAATTTTTCGGCATAAAAAAATTTTTATATAGAAAATTTTTCGGTATAAAAAATTTTTATATAAAAAATATTTCTATAGAAAATTTTTTGGCCTAAAAATTTTCGATAAAAAAATATTTCAAACAGAATGATTATTCGCATTTGATCCCAAATCTGTTACATTTATTTATTAATGTAACAGACCAATTTATTGATAACTTTTCTGTAGAAAATTTTTCGGTATAAACAATTTTTCTATAGAAAATTTTTCGGTATAAAAAATTTTTTATAGAAAATTTTTTGTTGTAAATAATTTTTCTATAGAAAATTTTTCGATATAAACAATTTTTCTATTGAAAATGTTTCGGAATAAAAAATGTTTCTATAGAAAATTTTTTGGTATAAAAAATTTTTCTATTGAAATTTTTTCGGTATTAAAAGTTTTGCTATAGAAAATTTTTCAATTTACAAATTTAGCTATAGAAAATCCTTTGATTAAAAATAAAGTTTATTGATATAACAATTTTTCAATAGAAAATTATTCGGCGTTACAATTTTTCTAAAAGAAAAATTTCGCGATATAGAAGTTTTTTATGGAAAATTTGTGTATATAAAAGTTTTTCTGTATAAAATTTTGCATTAGAAAATTTGTCGCTACAAAAATTTTTGGAATTAAAATTTGTAGCTTTAAACATTTTTATGGAAAATTTTAAAATATTTTACAATAATTTTTATAAAATATTTTAACATTTTTACTATAAGGCCAACAGAAATTGTTTGTTTACCTCAAATTATCTCTGAAGTGTGGTAACACTCAATGCAAAAAAACGGCAAATGATAAACAATTGTTTAAAAGTAATTCTGCGCCAAGCAACAGAATTAACAAGAAATGGATAACTGTTTAGTTTGTTTGGAGCAAAGTGATGATGGCTCCTTTCGTATTACAAGCCAGTGCCGTGAATGGAGTGTATGGAATATTCAAAGAATTTTAGAAAAACACTTGTGGTGGTTTTATTTAAAGCCACATTCCCAGGGTAATTCTGATGTGCAATGGATCTGTCGTCGATGTTGGCAGGAAATATCATCATTTAATAATTTCTACTGCAAAGTTGAACAGGTTCACAGGCATTATGAAGCTATTAAAAAAGAGTACCTGCATAAATCGTTATCTCTAAAGAAGCAGGAAAATGTTATCGTTAAAAATGAAATTGAAAGTAAAGTCGTTTGTGAGGTATGTATTGAACTTACAGAAGAATCGGATTTATCTAAGTTCCGGCCCTAGTAACACAATGTGTAGTTAGACCTGATAATGGATAATGCTTTAATTCTGACACCTTCATATTAAGTTGTATTTATATGTGACCCGGTCTATGAAATGGTGGCTTATGACTCAAAAACAAAATTTCCAAAAATTAGCTAATTTTTCGAAATTTTTAACTAATTTTTCGAAATTTTGTTTTTGAGTCATAAGCCACCTTTTCATAGACCGGGTCACATAATTTTATGTAAACTATCTTAAAGCATGTTTTTGCAAAGCATAAATATACCCATCTAACATTAGAATATTAACATTCAGTGTTTAAAAATTTATTGAATTTTTCTTAAGTCCTTCCATTAAATGTTTTAGAGTTGTTTCTTTTAGCTTTCTGGAAGTGGTGGTCCGCTTTCGATTAACATTAGACACATTTTATAAGTTTTTCAATTCAAAGGCAAGATCCGTTTATCATGTATAATAAATACTATTAAATTTCTTTTAGCAACAAACTGTTGAAACTACAACAACAACGAATGACATAAATTTAGCAAAAGAAAGAAAACCCAGATGCAGGCCTCGAAAGAAGTTAGAGGAAATACCAGAAAATGCTAAATACGATATGGAAAAAGAAGTAAACAAATTAAATAAATGATAGTTTTCAGATAATAAATACCATTTAATTTCTTTCAGCAAGAAACTGTTGTCACTAAAACAACAACTACGAATAACATAAATTTAGCAAAAGAAAGGAAACCTAGAGGCAGACCTCGTAAGAAGATAGAGGGAATAACTGAAAATGCTAAATACGATATGGAAAAAGAAGCAAACAATGTAATTGGTTTTGATACAACTAACGATGATACTGTTTGTAATAGGGAAGAAAATCTAACTTTTGATACTTTATTTATTGAAGTTTTAAATCAAAACACCGATCGATTCAACAGTGAGAACGATAAGCCTATTAAGGAAACAAAATGCCAGCGGAATACAAAAGGAAAAGCCCTAAAAGATAATATAACTTTAAAAACAAACGATACAATTAATTCCATTTTAAATGAAGACTTTTTTAAATTCGCTGATCATAAACTTTGCTGTTACATATGTAATGAGTCTCTATCGGATTTCAGTACACTTAAAACCCATTATCGTAAACAGCATAATGCTAGAGGCTATTCTATGTGCTGTGGCAACAAATACTTTAAACGCTGTTTGCTAATTGACCACCTTAAGTTACACGCAGATCCAAATTTTTTGAAATGTCCATCGTGTACAAAAACTTTTGCCACACGTCGTGGCCTAGAAATGCACTTGGAATCACATAAAAATCGTGAACGCAAATACAACTGTGAAGAATGCGGCAAATCATATTTCAATCATAATGTCTACGAACTTCACAAATTAAGGCATTTGCCGGAAAGTAAGCGGAACTTTAAATGCAACAAGTGTGACAAAAAATTTGCCTCAGACTATTTAAGGCAACAGCATGAAAATGTAGCACATTTAAAAAAATATAACAAAATTTGCGACATATGTGGCAAAACATTTAATGGCAGTTATTCCTTCTTACGTCACATGAATCAACATGCTGGCATTGTACCCACTTTAGATACCTGTGAAATATGCGGCGTTAAGTTAAAAAACAAATATTTATTAAAACAACACATAAAAATGCGTCACTTGGAGAAAAATCTTCAGGAGCAAAAATGTCCCTATTGTTCGAAAATTTCAAAAAATATAAATGCTCATCGCAAGCACATCAGCTACTCCCACAAAATGGAGCGCAAACATGCCTGTCAATTGTGTGATAAGGCCTTTAAACGACCTATAGAGTTAAGGGAACACATGTCAAGACATACTGGAAAAATCTTGTACACTTGTCCTTACTGTCCTCGAACCTTTGTATCCAATGCCAATATGCATAAACACCGAAAAATTGCTCATCGTCAGGAATGGGAGGAATATCGTGCAAAGAAGATAAATGGTGGTGGTTGTGCTTTGTTTGCTATTACAGATTCTGTAGGTCCGCTACCTATTTTAAAACCCATTATTATTAACTGATAAATCAATGTAAGTCTTTAAACGTACAATTTTATATATTCTCTCTAATACCATGCATGCTATCAGTGAATCTATTATTTTCCTTTATTAGTTCTAAGCTAAATCATTAATTTAAGTACATATTTCTTTTGATCAATGTTACTTTTAATCAGAGACAATCATTTTTTTATAAATAAAAACAATTATTGAAGTTCAGAGAATAAAATTAATAAGGGTACTCGTTTAAACTGCTAACTTTAGCAACTTTTAAATTTTTTCTATTTAGCAATAATGTTAAACGAACGCACCTCTTATGATTTTGATTTGTGTGTAGGCTTATCATCCTGGAGCTTTATTTTCTTTTCCAAAAGCTAATGGCTATAATGGAACAAATCAATTTACATAGAAAATAGTTTTCACGTATTTCTTACCTCTGTCATTATAATTTCCTATTTATTGTTCCAAAAATTGAAATTTTAATACATTTTTTCTATTTTTATTTTTTATCAAAGAACATTGTTGCCCTGATAAAATTATTTTCTATGAAATATTTAAAACACATTGAAAATACTATTATGGTAACCCCATCTCGTATGTTTAACAGACAATTTAAGAGCCAAAATTGTTGCTTAAAACTTTAATAGCCTTGTAAAAAATTTCCTATACAATTTTTGACACATATTTTAATACGTCTTAAATATTTAAGCTTTAAGAGGTATAAGAGGCATTTAGTAGTTTAAACGAGTACCCCTAATATGTTCTTTATCGAAACTATTCAAAATAGTCCAAAGCATGAAATAATAATAACAAGGAAGTTTCATTCTCTCTCTTCAAAATTATTTTGAAGTATATTGGGTTTTTGAAGTTTGATATTTGAAAACAAATTCAAGAAAAACGTTGCCACACTAAGAAAAGGGGTACGTAATACATTGGGATTAATTATCAAAAATGTGTAAATTTGAAGTAAATCATATAAGGAAGACATTCAATATTAAAGAAATATAGTTAAAACAAATTGTATGATTATTTATCAAACTTTTAAGCAAATATTCATAAGTTTTTTATGCATCAAGACATATATGCTTACATAAATTTTGTCATCATACCATTTCAGAAAAGTGGGATTGTCGACAAAAATATGGTAGCACAAACTTTCACTATCCTAACAAACGTCAGAAAGTTATCATGGCGACAAAAAGAGAGAATGGAACAACCTTCAGTTTTATTAAATCATGGTCCAAAGTATTCATCGTTTTCGGAATAATTCATTCTAAAAGGCCTTTTATATAAAGAAGAAAAGATGTTTATAATAAAAGCATATTTTTATTGAATTAAATATGAATAAAGGAAAATTTTTGCAAAATAATAAAAACATAAAATCGAACAAATTTAAGATCTCCTGAAAAACCACATTAAACAATTTTCAGGTTCGACGTTTAGAAATAATTTCCATATAAAACAAACAAAAATATACGAACTTAAAAACTATAACCGGGGTACACCTACATACATATAACCAGAATTTGGTTTCAATTCCTAAGAATTTACCAAAAAAACTGAGAAGAAAAATATTCTGTAATACTTAAACGGCCATTTGCATTTCAATTTTCGGATAAGGTTTATAATCTACAATTTCAAAGTCATCAAATTTGAAATCTTCTATATCCTGAACTTGTCTCTTTATGACCAACTTGGGAAATGGACGAGGTTTGCGTTTAAGTTGCTCCTGCAAAGGTTCAATATGATTCTTATAGACATGTGTATCACCAGTGGTGTGAATAAAATCACCCGGTTTCAAACCGGTAACATGGGCAATCATATAGGTTAGCAAAGCATAAGAGGCAATATTGAATGGAACACCTAAACCCATATCAGCACTACGCTGATACAGTTGACATGACAATTCACCATTGGCAACATAGAATTGTGCCAAACAGTGACAAGGAGGTAAAGCCATTTTTGGTATATCTAAAGGATTCCAGGCAGACATTATAATGCGTCGATCATTAGGATTCGTACGTATGGTATTGATGACTTCCTTTAACTGATCTATACCTTCATTCGAATAGTCATCGTGGCATGTACGATATTTAGCGCCAAAATGACGCCATTGAAATCCGTATACCGGACCTAAGTCACCCTCTTCGCGCTCGGTAAAACCCAATTTATCCAAAAAGGCACGATCACTATTACCATCCCAAATGTGAATGTTCTTTTCTTGCAAAATCTTAGCATCCGTACAGCCATGAACAAACCACAACAATTCTTCGGCAACGGCACGCCAGAAGACACGTTTTGTGGTCAACAAAGGAAATGAATTCCGCATATCGAATCTCATTTGGGCCCCAAAAATGGATATAGTACCCACACCAGTACGATCGCCACGATCAACGCCTATTAAAAAAATATATATCAGAAATTAATTATAAAAATCTAAACTATTACAAACCGGTCTTAATAATTTTGTCAATTAAGTCGAGATACTGTAGCTCATCTTTATTTTCAGAATCCCCATTTAAAGAATCCTTTCCACAGTCAAGGCTGCTTCCATTTTCTTTTGAACTCAGTGACATTTTTGCTTTTTACACAAACTTTAATATTTCATTTGTTTTTAATGAATCACTTTAAAATTCTAAAATTGCTTCGCTTTCCAAGAATTTGCCAAATATAAAAATTATTCCCGCCAAAACAATTTGCAACAATGAATGATTTGTGTGAAGAAATCAAACCAAAAGACAATGACAACATTCGTGAACAGTTGTATAAGAACGTACGACCAGTGTTACTTTTGGAAAGTTTATTTAAAAGTATGTATTTTAAAAAAAGTTCAAAGAAAACAGATGTCTTAAGGCCCTACAGACATCGTTCTTTTTGCACAGTTTCAACCGTACGGTTCAAACTGTTCGGTTGAAACTGTTAGTGAGTGGGCAAAAACCGACGCTGTTTTGGAACGTGCAAAAATTCTGTTTCGTCTTGATACTAAACGTCGGTTTTTACACGTGTTTGTTCTAAACTGCTTGTGAGTGGGCCAAACAGTAAAAAAGGAAAGCATTTGCCAGTGTAAAATACTGAAAATGTAAAAATTGCTAATTCGAGCTTTTACATACATTTTTATACCCTTCACCACCATAGGTGGAAAGGGTATTATAAGTTTGTGCTGATGTATGTAACGTAAAGAAATATTTGTCTTAGACCCAATATAGTATAGGTTTAGAATCACTTTCCGAGTCGATTTAGCGATGTCAGTCCGTCCGTCTGGACCCCCATGTCAACCATGTAATCAAAGTACAGGTCGCAATTCTAATGATAATTTGATGAAATTTGGCACAGATCATTTTTTAAATAGTGGACCATGGCTATTGAAATTCGTCAAAATCGGTCCATTATTTATGTTACCTCTCCCATAGGTCCCACTTCCCGGAATTGCTATATTGGCCACAAATATCAATATTTCATGAAATTTAAAACAAATAATGCTTATGTAAACTTAAATCACTGTACCAAATCTCGTTGAAATCGGTCCACATTTGACCATAGCTGCCATACAAACTCTTCTGTCAAAACGCACTAAATGAGACAAAAATCACTAAAACGCTCGTAAATCTGAAGATAATGAGAATTTTAAGTTTAATTTTAGAAAACATTTTTGTAAAAACTGTAATAAATCTGATAAATTTCGAGATAATCGGTCCACTTTTGACCCTAGCTCTCATATAAGTCCAAATGACGGAAACAGCTTAAATATATAAGTTTTGAGAAAATGTTTGTATGATGGCAAATTTAGCAAATATTTGTCTTTATACAGGAAAAAGAACACCTTTGACTTCAGTGGTGAAGGGTATCGTATGGTCGGGCTTGACCGACTATAGCACTATTTTTTTTTTGGTTTTAAAGTTAGGTTGGGGGTGTTGTTAAAACACACAATTTGCCAGGCTGTCCCACAGATTTGATAAAATATTAATGTCCGAAAAAAAAATAAAAACGGACAATGAAAAATAAAACAGTTATTCCGCTATGTTGTGCGACTTATGCCTTTACATAAGAAGCCAACTGTACGAAAATGATATATGCCGGTATGTTGTTCGACTTATGCCTTCACATAAGAAGCCAACCGTACAAGACGAAAATTGAGATAAGACTGACTATAGCACTTTCTTACTTGTTTTGTTTTATTTTGATTATTGCTATAAAGAAAAAAACGATATTGTGTGTGCATGGTCGTTGTACGTGTCAACGAAGTGTGTGTCCATCTTTATAATAATCCATATTTGTTCGAATGAATGAATGTTGCAAAATTTACATATCTTAAAATGTATTTAGACACCAATGACCATTGTCAAAATGCATTTGAAATGATTTATATTTTATTTTTATTAAAAATATCCCTGCAAAACGATTATAATCAAGGATATCTCCAACAGTTCCCATTAGGACTATTGGTTTTTGCTTCGATGTCCTAAAACATTGCAATTTGTTCACAAAATTCATATATTCATTTTTGAAAATTTTTGAATTTTAAAAATATGGGAAAATCGTCTATCGTTCTTTAAGGGGAACTCGATCTTTACAGACGACTCTAAAACGGATATCGGCACCGGTACTAATAATTTCCTAAGGGAGCAGAATATTAGAAAATCTTCCAGGCTTAGAGATAAATGCAGTGTCTTTCAGGCAGAAATGTTTGCCATTTTTGATGATGTTCGTGTTTTCCACGGAAAACTTCTAATCTAATTGTTAGGCTGAGAATCGGAAAGCGGTTTAACACACGAACATCACCTTGAAAGGACATTTCTTGCACACGTGCAAGAAATTGGGTTTAATTTTTAGAGGATTTACATCTTTGTAGTTATGTTGATACTCAGACCAGTTAAGTTTTATGCGGTTTTCGTAAACAGAGCGGGCTAGTCTCAGCATATCAGTACTCTCATAACTTGAGAAAGAATACAGAGGTCGGGTTCTTTTAATTATAGACAAATTTATTATTATTAATTTTAATTGTTGAAAAGTTAAAAAAGTCTAACCTTACTGAGGTGAAATTGTGGTCCAATGTACAAAAAATGTATTTTCTCAAGGCATATGTGTATTTCCATCCTTGGGAGTTTTCCCAGAGATTTCGTTTAATGTTTTTAGTCTGGCAGTTTTATTTTGTTTCAATTCATAGTGATTCCTTTGGTTTTTCTTTTTGTTTTGATTACGATATTCGTTTTAAATTGCACTTGAAAAAACATAGTAGCAACAAATTTTGCAAATTTACTCCTGTTTTTATTTAAAATTAATAAAGTATTAATTATATTAGTAAAACATAAATAATTAACATCCTTTTCTGCAAAGAAATCGAATTTGTAATAAAACAAGATATTTGTACTCAAAAAATTAAAACAAAATTAAAAAGTCTGCATAAGAAAAGAACTAAAAAAATCAATAAAAAATACATACCATTGAATTTATAGAACAAAAATGGGTGCTGAACATTCCCAACAAAGAGCAGAAGCCGATGGACGAGAAATATTTGAGTCAACAGTTGGAGGCAATGCAAATCTTAATAATGCAGGCCTTTCTAGACCAACTTCCTCAGGTTCAGGAGCCATAAAAAAGCGTACTATGCTGAGACAGTCAACGGCTCCTACAGGTAGCAGTAGCGCTACAGATAAGCTAAAAAATAACAATGATTCCATACCATCTCCTACGACATCTGAAATGAGTCGACCTTCATCGCCTCCTCTGAGTGTGTGTTCTGATTTACCTTATGTTTCTTATACTACGGATCGACCTATTGGTGATTCACCCAAGATAAGAGGTAAATCAGCAAATAGTTTAACCGGCTCATCAACACAACGCAATTCTTTGGTCTTAAGGCGACCTCAGACTGGTGCAAAACCCAAAAGACCTCAATCTACGGTGGGCAGTCATAGTATAGTCATTGTTAAGCCTGGCATTAAGGATGTCAATGAAGAAATTGAAAGTGAATTGCAACAATTGCAAAGCATACCACAATTCTTACCCGTCCTAAGGGATTCTATTAACTCGGCCACCTTTATTAAAGACGCAGAATGCTTGGAACGTCTTCAAATACAACCACATTTGCTAAATATATGCAATCGTATGCAGACACATCTAAATATGTGCGCGACACAGGTGGCTCAGGAGCAATCGCATTTGGTGGAGCGCACTAAGGTGGTTAGCAATTCCATAACCACGCTATTTGCTTCCTTTGTCGATATGCAAAAGTCATATGCCGCCTATGCAGAGCAATTTAATAAAGTTCGTCTGATTTCACAGCAATTAAGCCGCTGTAATTCGCTACTTAACGATAATTTGGCCAGCTTGGAGGCTATTAACAACTTCCTAGACGTGGAAGATCGTTTGGAACCCTTTGTTTGGCGTACTGATGATAATAAGTTGCGAGGCGAAGCAGAAGGTGCGGCAGCAGCCGCTAGATCATCAGGAGGAAATCGTTTAAGAAGATTGTAGTAAAAAGGAATGAATTCGAAAGCAAAATCATAATTTTAGTCTTTAATAATTTTAGGTTTGTGTAAATTATTGTTTAAATTATTTTTTAGTTAAATTGTTAAAAGAAATAAAGATCAACTATACTTCTTGAGAAGTGTATTTAAAATACCACAATATTTTTATATATATTTTTGTTCCAATATGAAAATTTATTCTATTAATTATTTCTATTAAGTTAAACCTGCTTCGAAACCTCACAAAGAAAATATTTAAATTTGGTTAGGCCATAATTTATTCATTCGGACTCTTTTCACATTCATACATCGATTAAATTTACAGAAAAATCTTAAATTTTTACTTTTTTAAGGCATAAGGAAACTTATGTTTTCGCTTAATTGTTATTAAATAATATCCTGTAATATCTAAAAACTTGTAATTAATTTTTCATATCATAGTCTTATATATTTTATTATAAAATCTATAATAGTCTTTACGCTTTCTAACATAAATCATTGTTTTATTGAAATTCATAGTCACAACATTAAAAATACAAAAATATTTTCGTCATACTTAAAATTTTAAGTAACTAAAATAGCGCCTGCAAACGTTTCTTATCTTCAACATCGCGTTGATGTTGCACTCTGTCAATTGCTTTTAATTCCTTATTTACAGCTGCCTGCAGCGAAGGATCCAATTTAGCAGCCATTATGAAGTCATCACGAGCGTTTTGTGGATTCCAAGCACCAAAATGGGCCTTTGCTCTGCGAAATAAGGCCTTGACATTATCGGGCTCTAATTGTAAAACATCGTTGCAATGTTCGATGACAGCATAATAATCCTCTGACAACAGACGACATTGAGCATAATTTAAGAGTACAGGAACTTTAAGTTTAGCTAATTCTTCCCATTCAACATCATGAGGTTTTTCTCTGTGAAATATTTATTTTAAGGTTCTATTAATGTAATTTAAGGTTTTTTAGAAACTTACTTGAGCATTAATTGTTCTAGTAAACCCACGCCAGTACGATAACATTCCTCAGCTTTGGCATATTGCTTTTGTTTATAGAATTCGTTTCCTTCATCTTTGAGTTTGAGCGAAGTTTTGAGCTTTTCTTCATCGCTCATTTGCCAGGTATCTTTTTTATAATCTTCTGGCATTTCTATGCTAAACAAATCTATAATGAACTCTAAATCACACGGATTCGAGAGTATTTCATCTAGATCTTTATATCCTAGACCTTCGTTTTGTAAAGTCATGCCACAACAATGACGACGCTCTTCAACTTTTTTCCCAACATCACGCAACGTTTTTGCAATAAAAGGGTATTGAGATACTAGCTGAGAAGTTAGAGGATTTGTTTATTAAAATAAACTTAAATAGATATGTTCATGGAAAATTTTCGGATTCTAATGATTTTTTCTAGTTATGGTACTTATCAATACTTAGCAGCTTCCATTTATTTACTATACCTTTTTATTCACAGTAAACTTAGCCACCTCATTTAAGGCCATTTTTTGTACTATCACCTCCCACACTTCCAATTTGAACTTTTTACCCAAAACCAATTCCATGGGCCTGCCCAATGTCCGACTATCATCCAAGACCGTACCATCAAGCTTCTTTGTTTGAAAATGAAATGTTACCTTTAAAAGATCAAGAAAAGTCCTTGAATTATTGATTTTTATCCCAATTGCCTGTAAGAGCTTAACTTACCCGAGTGCCTTCTTTTAGTGGTATAAACTCTTTACCCGGTGATATAATTTTCTTTTGTATTAAGGCATTTTCTATATTGGTATCCATGTTGTGGTTAATCAATATGCTTTTAATAAAAGTTATTTATTTACAAGGAATTAAAGTAATTAGTTTGAGACTAGAGAAATAAAAAAAATCCTTCACCGTCAGCTGACTTTTTTTGTTTACTATATACAACCAAAACAAATGACAACAAACCTGAAGTTGGCTGCAGTTGGTATGCGGAACGATTTAGAAGAGAGACCAGAAACTCTTACTGCCCCGAGGAGTTTTTTAACGTCTTAATACTTTGGCACATGTACGTCTCGCATGTTTGCGTTGCAAATCAGTAACTAGGGTTTGGTTATTACGTCAGTTACTAAAAGCTTCCTCTCGGGATCTGGCTGCTTGTTTGCACGTAAACCAAGTTTTTACCTTTGGTTTAATTGAAATATTTTTTACTAGGATAAACATTTTCATACCCAGCTTAGAAACCATTTTCGCCCAGGCATTGACATTTGTGTCGAGGAAACACTGTTTAAAGTTAAAATGCTTATAGAAGTCGTTGAGCTCTACCCAATGACCTTTTTCGTATAGAAAAGTACATAATATATTTTATTTGAAATTGAACATGCCTTCTTCAAAAAATTATTCTTATTAGCATGATATAAGTATAAGGTAATTCCATTGGCTTTACTAAATTTTTAATAAGGATTTTTGAAGTTTGAATTTTGTGTATATATTTGAAAAATCGTTGCCACATTTTTACAAAGTATTTGAGGATTTTTTTCATAATGTGTAATGGATATTGAATAATAAATATCTTATTTATTTTAACTTTAATTAATTTCATCAACTAGAAATCATTAGAAATCACTTAAATATTTAGATTTTGATTGTCCAAGTAGTCAGAGCAGTATCTTCGAGGTGTTTTTCTGCTTTTATCCTATATTCGTGTTTGAAGTTCTTTAGGACATCCATTCCACCTAAACCCATCAAGGATTCTTTCCAAAGCAGTAAACAAACTTTCTTCATATGGAAATGAGGTGCTGCACCGCTGCAGTAGCGAGCGTCACCGATAAAAGTTCTCCATCTAGATGAAGGCTACTTTGCTCTCATGTTTATTGCGAATAGTTTCGGTGATGGTGTATAAAACAGACAATATTTTGTCTATATGTTATTACATGTAAATCAATTTAATCAGCAAATGTGATATTTGTAATTTTAACAGCTACGATACCTGTACAAGAGCTTTTTATTTCCATATTCAAGTTAAAGAATGATGAAAATATACCCAATTCATAGAGGTCAATGATATTGCCTCTGGTATTTTGACGTTGTTCTTCTTCTGGCTGTACTTCAGCCCAACATCCTTGGGCTACGTAGGGGCTTCAGAAGGCATCTTCTGCTGTTACCGTAAATCTTTTAGACTTTTATTTTTATTTATTTAAATTCAAATTTAATTTCTTTTTTTATATTTAATTTAAATAACAAAAATTTTTCAACAAATTAATAATGAAATGACAAATCAAAAACACACAAAATTTCAAACAAATTCAAATATATGGTAGCTTCATTTTTACACAAATGTCAAAATCCTTAAATGTGTCAGATAGTGATTTTTAAATTTAATAATGACAATGGAACTACCGTGTACATATATCTTGCTCAGTCAATCAACTCAACTCAGTCAATCGGAATGCTACAAGTTGATGTTAGAAAGAAAATCGTGTCATGTGTCTACATATGAAAATCAGTTTAAAGTTTTAGTCTTATAGCTCATTCACATTGAGCTCGAAAACTAGTTAAAGTAGTTTTCGCCTCAAAACAATATTGAAAACTTAAGTTTTCACATACAAAGCGAAAACTCTTTCCGTATGAGTTTCCAATGAAAACTTATTTGAAAACTATTAAAATACCGATGTAACACTGAGTTCATACCATTTATTGCAACTCTAGATAAGAAAAATGGAAAAATTTTAAAATAATCGCAAGTAAAAAATCCGAAATCTTATGAAATGCCAAATTTACATAATGTGAATGGTAAAGTTTTCGATGGTGTTTTTATTTCCGAAAATACGTAAAAACTTATAGTGTGTGTTATTCAAAAAGAAAGAGTATTAGCATAAGATCCCAAATCGTTACATTTATTTATTAATGTAATAGACAATTTATTGATAAAAAGTCAAAAAGTCTCATGATTAAATGATAAAAAGTTTAAAATTTTATCAAGTAGGACAAGGTAGTACCACGGTACCAATCAGGTTAAAAATATATATATGCCATCCCTGATTGCGTAACTACTAAGTACTCATTACCCACTTACTATACGTAACTGTTTTGTTTACAAATTATTAAATGAAGAAATTAGAATTTGTGATAAATACAATTTAAATTTTAATACAATGGATAGTTGCATAGTTTGTTGTCAACCAAGTGAGGATATATTTAGTCGCATCAGTACCACATCAAAAGAGTGGAAAGAATGGAATGTGCAACGCATAATAGAGAAGCATTTGTGGTGGTGGTATTTGAAGCCACCATCAGTTAATAATGGAGCTGGGCAGTGGTTGTGCTCCTACTGTTGGCAGGAATTATCATCATTTCATTTCTTCTTCACCAAAGTAGAAAAAGAACATAAGCTCCTTGAGGCAACCAGCATCTGTGACGGGAATACAGCAAATGGCTTTCTGGTGGAAATAAAAGTGGAAGAACAAATTTTTGACTGCAATGTCACGGCAATAACAAAAAATACTCAGGCGTTAAACGACTGCACTAGTGCTTCCCAGAACCAATTAAATCAGAATGTAGTCAGTTGGAATGATAGGGAACACAATACTACCAATGATCAGAAAACAGCCACAGCAGAGTTATCGGTCAAAAGTGCAATGGATAAAACTTCTGTTAATTATTTTTCTGAGGTTCCAACGGCTGATGTTAATGTGTTGGATTGGAATGATGAGATGATTTTAAGTGAACAGAACTTTGGAGAAGAAAACTTAAATACTGACATTGATCCTGAGAATCTGCTAGTGGACCCAAAGAATAATGAAAAAATATCCAAGTTTCCAAAATTAAAATACAATTCCAAAAATGCACATAATGATCGAAGCACTATACTTCCAAGGAGCGTGTTAAATGTTAATGTATTAAATAGTAATCATATGGAATCTTCAGACGAAGATCTTAGCCTTTTAAATGAAACTCAAAGTGATGAAACCCGCAACGATGATTTTAGTACTTATGTAAAGAATCAAGATAAATTTATAGCTGATAATCATTTCGTGTTAACCTGCAACATTTGCAATGCCTCGCAAGAGAACTTTCTTAAACTCGTAAGTCATTGTAGAGAGAAACATAATACTAAGGGCTTTGCTATGTGCTGCAATAAAAGATTTTACACAAGAAAACTTTTAATAGATCATATTAATGTCCATAATGATCCCAACTACTTTCAATGTCAAGAATGCAAAAAGGCTTTAGCCACTCAAATGAGCTTTGATTGTCACATGAAAAATTGTCATAGTAAAACCCGCAACGATGAAGACTGTTATTCTCATGGTGTCAATAAGAGGCTTCTAGAGGATTTAAAGATTAAAGATAAATTTATAGCTGATAATAAATTCCCGTTAAAGTGCCATATTTGCAATGCCCCACAAAAGAACTTTGGTAAACTCATAAATCATTGTAGAAAGAAACATAATACTAAGGGCTTTGCTATGTGCTGTAATAAAAGATTTCCCACAAGACAACTTTTAATAGATCATATCAATGTCCATAATGATCCCGACTATTTTAAATGTCAGGAATGCAACAGGCCCTTAGCCACTCTAGTAAGCTTTGAAAGCCATATGAAAATTTATCATGGTTTTCAAAAGCAAAGTACTATCTTCCCATGCGATAAATGTGAGGAAACGTTTAAGTATAAATATATTTTAGATCGACACATGTTGAACCATGAAACAGAAGAGGAAAGAACCTTTTCGTGCAGCTGGTGTGCTAAAATATTTCCCTCAAATGATACGTTGAACTTACACATTTCGGTTAAACATTCAAAGATATATGAACAAACTTGCAAAATATGTGGTGAAGAATTACCCAGTGCGTTTTTTTTGTATCTCCATTTAGAAAAAATGCATTCCCAGGAACATCAAGGCAAGCAGAACCAGGAAAATCTAGAAGATTTGCCGATTATATGGGTCAAATCTGGAAAAGAAGGGATTTCTGTTAACGAGACAGATGAAAATATTTTAAATGGAGACAATGTTAGTTCTATGGATGGACAATTCTTCGAAGACATTAATGAAGAAACTAATTTTAGTAGTTCTGATTCTGAGAACGATGATTTTAAAAATCAAGAAGATTTTCCGATTACAAGCGGCAAACGTAAAATTGAAGACAAGGCTGTCAATGATATTCCTAAAGTTATAAGGCTTGAATTAGATGAAAATCTTGGGAATAAGCCAACAGGAACTTTTATAACGAAGAACAATATCATGGGTGAGAATAATAAATATTCTACAGCCACAGAAGAGTTGTCGATCAATAATAAAAATGTTCCTAGAACTGCTTTAGATTCAAAAATGTCAGATGGGATAGATTCCGATGAAGAAAGTAGCGTTAATAGTGATGCTGAGATCTTGGAAATGGATTTAAAGAAAAACACAAAATGCCAAAAACCACAAAGCTCCACAATAAACAAATCAATGCTTCCGAATAACTTGAGTATAATTCAGCCAAGAATTGTCGAGCCAGCGAATTCAGTCTTAACGGAAGGTTTTTCTCCTAGGAAACAACTTTTGCCCACAGAAGAAATTTTACAAGAACAAAAAAATCAACCTACTACTGTTGCCCAAATTATAACCAAATATAGCAAATCGAATCAAATTAAAATTATGCCAGTGAAAGCTAAATCGAATTAATATATTGTTGACAATCAGTTATAAATAAACAGCAAAAATAAGAGTAAAAATTATGGAATTGATGTATGTATGTAGCTCCATCTTAACTAGAGAACTGTAAGAACAACTCCAAATGTGATGCTAACGATTTTTTTTAAATGCTACAAATAGGAAAAAACGCCTATTGTGGTGAAATCGGTAACCAATGATTTAATAGTTGACAAACAATAACATCTTTCCAGCTGGGATATATCCACAAATAATGAAAATGCTGTAAACAATCTTTCAAAACAACTTTAAAAGGCTGCATCGGCATCTAGATGATGAGCAAAATACAAAGGTAAAACCTATTATATTTCTTATATTTCCATAAACAAGCTATTTTATTTTACAGAAAACAAATATTCCTATCGCATGTACGAAATAAAATTTAAAATGTTAAAGGATTTGGAGGAGCCTTTCGAAATAAATACAAGATTATCCGTATGTGTAAGCGATAAGTAACTACTAACAATAAATGCAGTTTAATGGATTTATGATATGGAAAAATAGTTGAGCTTTCTATACAAAATGATTATTTCAATAAATCCCTTAGTTTTTAATTCTATTTCTAAACTTCTTGTTTTGAGAATAATTAAGTCTCATTTATCTTCATACTAATTTAACTCATTTCCTAAAACATCGTCATAATCCAACAATAACAAATTTTAAATTTTAAAGGAATTGGTTTATGAAAATTCCCTTTATTTTAGACAAAAGAGAGATTTTTGTTAGAACTAGCAAAAAAAAAATTAAATTATTTTCAAAACTTTGGATAGAAAACTAAAGTACGGGAACAAACATAAAAACAGTATTAAAAAGGGTTTAGTTTTACGGAAACTAAATTTATTTGAAGCTTAGCAGTTATAAATCTATGACAATGTTGAGCAACAATAAATAATAACTTTTCTTGCCTAAGCAAGACAAAAGATAAATTGAATTATTTCATTGCAGACTAGCCAATTAGGTCCTTCATCCATTTTTAATAAATAAATTCGTAAAATGTTTCTATCACCCATGTCACAGAACTCAATTCCTTTCCGTAGTGGAATAAATTCCGTATTTTTCGGAACCACTTTCTATTTTCAAAGTGGAATTGAGTTTTTCTTTGTTTTATCAATTACTTAGTATTATTTGTTGAAAGAAAGAATCGTGTTTGTAATGTTTTGAAGCATTTATAATTTTTCTTAATTTATAGAACCTAAAACTATTTAATAGTTTAAATTTTGTGATATGCCTGTTTATTTTTTATAATAATTATAATTATATTATAAGTTTGGGCTGATAGAAATATTTGTCTTAGACCCACCTTTTAGTATACCAAAAGGCTTAGAATCACTTTCTGAGTCGATTTAGCCATGTCAGTCCGTCCGTCCGTCCGTCTGGACGGCTGGCTGGAAGGACCCCCATGTAAACCATGTAATCAAAGTACATAGCAATTCTAAAAATAATTTGATGAAATTTGTCACAGATTATTTTTTTGATAGTGAAATTGAAATTCGTCAAAATCGGTCCATTATTTATGGTACCTCCCATAGGTCCCACTTCCCGCAATTGATGTTTTGGCCACAAATATCAATATTTTTTCATGAAATTTGAAACAAATACTGCTTATGTACACCAAAATCACTACACCAAATTTCGTTGAAATCGGTCCACATTTGACCATAGCTCCCATACAACCAAAAATCTCTAAAACCCTCAAAAAACTGAAGATAATGAGAATTTTGAGTTTATTTTTTGCATAGGGTAGAAGGGGGAGCATTTGCCACTTTTTTTTAAAGTGCTCTAGGTTTCTTACCGGGAGAGTTATCACAATTTTTTTGTTCTTCATAGGTACCTATATATGTTAGCTTTAAACTGTGTTGGTTCAGATTGCCTATGG
The DNA here is from genome assembly GCA_933228675.1 of Stomorhina lunata. NCBI lineage: Eukaryota > Metazoa > Arthropoda > Insecta > Diptera > Rhiniidae > Stomorhina > Stomorhina lunata. Next base: position 66,924,676 of record OW121743.1, read on the forward strand.
TTTTTCTTTATGTATTAAATTTAAAAAATAGCAAATTAACTAAAAGTGGCCAATGTGCCCCATCCATGGGGCACATTTGCCAATAAGTTGGGTACAAAAAAGAAGTAAAAAAATTGTTGTTATAAAGTAAATTTTTATTTCTATAAAGCTTTAATATACAAAACAAACAAGCCAAAAAATTAATTCAAGTTCATTTCACATGGATAAATTAAACAAAACTGTAAAAAATTCAGATATCAAAATTTAAACTATTGGGCCTCTAATAACATTGTACTGTGACATATCAACATTAAAAAAAATGTTAAGATGGAAGATGGATTGGACCTTACAACCAAAATACGATATCCTTTTTAGGGAAATTACGAAAGTCAGGCTCAAAAAAATGTCGACGAGTAGCTTTGTTATAAATGTATGGCAAATGTGCCCCAGGTAGAGTCCTTAGATATAAAGAACAATTTTTCGCATAAGAAATAGATTTATTGATAAAAACTTAAAATATTTGTTCTCAATACTATATTGTTTATTACACTAATGAAAAATTTCTTAGGATAACAAAAAACTAAGGAAAATATTACAAAAATACGTGTAGCAAAATATTTTTTCAGGATATGCTAAAACAATAAATCACGCCTGATGTTTTAAATATGAAAGCTACAGCTGTCAAAATTTGAGATATAGAATATCAATGATAAACGAATATAAAATCGATTACAGCATCAAAAAAGATAAGTTGGTTTTCAAGAAAATTGGTGGTGGCAAATGGTCCCCCTCCTACCCTACATAATTTTTTTAACAACTGTAATCAATTTGCCAAATTTCGAGATAATCGATCCACATTTGACCCTAGCTTTTATATAAGTCCAAATTACGGAAACAGTTTAAATATATAAGTTTTCAGAAAATGTTTGTATGATGGCAAAATTTAGCAAATAATTGTCTTTATGCAAGGAAAATAACACCTTTGACCTTAGTGGTGAAGGTTATCGTATGGTCGGGCTTGACCGACTATGTCATTTTCTTACTTGTTTTCTTTGAAATTGTATTCAGAGTAGAAACTTATTAAAACTCCATGCCTGCACTTACACGTGAAATAATAAAAATAATAAATAGTATACCCTTTTTATACACTATTTTTCTTTGAAATGATATTCAGAGAAACAATTAACTAGAATACCATAACCTTCATTTGCACAATTATTGATGAAAAATTCCCAACTGTAAATTATAAGCTATTATTTCAATTGATTTGTGGAAGTAGAATTTCACCAAATTTTGCCCACCTATAGCAGGGGTGGGCACGTCAATAAGAGCCATTTAACAATGACTTATTCCGGAAATCGATCGTTTTAAAATCGTTCGATTTCTGATATTTGTTTAAGATATTTGGGCTTTAATCCTTTTGACTGATATCTTATTTTTCATTTGGTTTGAAGTTTTTTGTGAAAATGGGGAAAATATATCTGAAATCGATCGATTTAAAAACCATCGATTTTCATCACATACCGGATTATGAAAAGAGCCTTGAGTTGGATAAGAAAATGGCGATTTATACCTATAAAGGATGTTTCCGATAAAAAAATAGTTTTTAAAGGAAAGTTTATAATAATAGCAGATTATGATTAAGGAAAGAGAGTAAATGATCGGTCTGGATCAAATGCAAATTCAAAACTGATTAATGTGCTGTTTATATAACTCAAGCGTCTGACGATTGAGTGAAATTTACATGTGTTTTGTTTTTGTTACAATAACAAAACACATGTAAATTTGACTCAATCGTCAGGCGCTTGAGTTATACAAACCCTACATAAGAATATTTTTTGACAAGGGCAAATATATTGTAAGCAACATTAAAAGGCATATCATTCATTTCGATAGGATAGTTTTAACTCCGCAATTACATTTCGATCGGGTAGTATTAGCTTCTACAGTTTCCAAGTACTTCGTTCTGCGATTCTCGAGGATAATTATGCAGTTAAATGGTAATCAATTTAAAATATTAGTTCAAAGAGACCTCGATTGTGAGATCAATTTCTCCACGCGTCCGTTTAGACCGACTATATGATACCCGACTATATGATACCCTTCACTATTAAGGTCAAATATAGACCAACAATTTAACAAAAAAGAACATATTCTTTCAAAATTTCGAAATTTAAGTAGATTTATGTCAATTCCGGCTAAGGGCCTAATATGTGAGCTAGGGTCAATTGTGGATCGATTGTTATTTCGGTTATTGGTTTATATTTACAAAATACTTATCAGTGCAAAGTTTTAGTAATAAAATGCAAAAATCTTTAAATTTATAAGCCTTTTCGTGCTTTTATTGGTATTTTAACTACTTTTGAGAATGTTTCTTGTGTGGGAGGTTTGGTCAAATATGGGTCGATTCCTGCAAAATAAGGTACACTGATTAAGGTTATCATAAGTAATATTTGTGCTGAATATTATTAAAATACAACTAAATTTATTACCTGTATATCACTTTATTTATCCATTCAAGTAGAACTTCATTTGTAATCTGAGAAATAATCAATTTTTTTGTGAATAATTTAAAAAATTCAAATCGTTTATATTTTCTTAAATAAGTCTTCAATTGAGGGCTTTATTTGTGATCACTGGGTCACACCTAATTCTGAGTAAAAATCTGAAATCCTTTTTGTTTCCTTTAATAAGCCTCTTATAATAAAAACAGAGCTTTAGTATTATACAAATAAAAAGCCTTTTTTTCTTTTTATAATTGAATAATATGTATAATTTATTTTTTTTTTATAATTCCTTTTTTTGTGGTTTTTCAGCTACATTATAATTAATATCTTAAGAAAAAACTTGTCAAATTTCATCATCTTCAATAAAATGTTTAAATTTCACTAACAAACTTCATTTAATTTTAATATTTATCAATAATTCTTTTTTGTTTTGCATAATTTTGTATGGACTCACATAAATATTTTATATAGAATAATATCATTTATGTAATTTAAGTCACAAATAACCATATGTTGTCGTTTTGAAATTTGTATGTTTTGTTTAAATTCAATTAGCCTTTTAATTAAGTGATTTCGTAGTCTACTATTACTTACTTCTGTTGTTTACTAAATAGTTACAAACTAAACTTAACCCTTTCGCTTTAGATTTTAATGTAACAGTTTTGAGAATATAATTTTTATAATAATAAAATAGTTTTCATCAAAGAAATTTAAATAAAAAAATATTCATTCTTTTCGGAAATGTGTTTTTTGGACTATGCCATAAGGCAACAATTTTCAATATAACATAAAGAAGTGAATTTCTTAAAAATATATCATGTCTGATTTTCAACATTTTAAAAATAACTTTGTTAAAAATTTATTAAATAAATACGAGGGTTGCCTTTTAAGTTTGAAATTTGATGGTAAAAGCAGGTCTGTCATGACTATAGAAAAATTGTTGATAAAAAAGTTTTCTATAGAAAAATTTTTGATAAAAAAATTTTCTATAGAAAAATTTTTGATAAACAATTTTTTATAGAAAATTTTTTTATAAAAAAATGTTTTATAGAAAAATTTTTCATAGAAAAATTTTTAATAAAAAATTTTCTATAGAAACATTTTGATAAAAAAATTGTCTATAGAAACATTTTTGATAAAAAAATTTTCTACTGAAAATTTTTATTTAAAAAACTTTCCATAGAACAATTTTCGATAAAAAAAATTTTCTATAGAAAAATTTTTAATAAAAAAATTTTCTATAGAAAAATTTTTGATAAAAAATTTTCTATAATAAAATTTTGATAAAAAAATTTTCTATAGAAAAATTTTTGATAAAAAATTTTCTATAGAAAATATTTGATAAAAAATTTTTTGATAAAAACATTTTCTAAGAAAAATTTTTGATAAAGAATTTTCTATAGAAAAATTTTTGATAAAAAAATTTTTTTATAGAAAAATTTTTGATAAAAAAATTTTCTATAGAAAAATTTTTAATAAAAAAATTTTCTATAGAAAAATTTTTGATAAAAAAAATTTTCTATAGAAAAATTTTTGACAAAAAGAGTTGCCTTTTCTATAGAAAAATTTTTGACAAAACAATTTTCTATAGAAAAATTTTTGACAAAAAAATTTTCTATAGAAAAATTTTTGATAGAAACATTTTTGATAAAAAATTTTTTGATAAAAAAATTTTCTATAGAAAAAAATTTAATAAATAAAATTTTTTAAGAAAAATTTTTGATAAAAAAATTGTCTATAGAAAAATTTTTGTTAAATAATTTTCTATAGAAAAATTTTTGTTAAATAATTTTCTATAGAAAATTTTCTATAGAAACATTTTTGTTAAAAAATTTTCTATACAAAAATTTTTGTTAAAAAATTTTCTACAGAAAAATTTTTGATAAAAAATTTCCTATAGAAAAATTTTTGATAAAAAAAAATTTTCTATAGAAAATTTTTGATAAAAAAAAATTTTTATAGAAAATTTTTGATAAAAAATTTTTTTTATAAAAAAATTTTTGATAAAAAATTTTCTATAGAAAAATTTTCTGTACAAAATATTTGATAAAAAAATTTTCTATAGAAACATTTTTGATGAAAATATTTAAAAAAATGGAGTAGAAAACTGCTTTTTTAAAAGTTAGAACTACACATTAAAAAGAATGCCAATTTTAGTTAAAAGTATAAAAAAACGGCAACTCTGCCGACTATTTTTTGTTCTGTTCTCTGTTCTCCGTGATTATGAGATTGATGGGTTCAAAATGCTTGTTTAGGCGGACCTCAATCGGAATGAAAAAAAGTGGTTCGAAAGTAATTAAGATCAAAAATCTTTATTTTATTTTGAAAAGCAAAAAAGACATATTCGATGCGCAACATTTATTAGCTTCTTCTAATTTCAAAACATAAAAGGCAACTCTCGTATTTTAGTGCTTTTAGGGTTGATGCAAAATTCTTGATTGCCAACTTATCTGAAATAAATATTTATTTCCCTTCAAAAATTTTAACAAATCGATAGAGCCATATGGCAACATCATAGCGAAAAGGTTAAAGAAACTCTTAAAAAGATAAAAACTATTTTTAAATAAATAACTATAAATAAATGAGCTAATTAAAACCTTGATTATTATCACAAAATTCTTTGTTTAAACGATATTTAAGCTCTTGTTAGGCTTTCAAAAATTTCAAAATGCCCTATTGTCGTTCTCAACTCAACTCAGTTGGGTCGACTCAACTTTCACTCAACCAAATTAAGTATTTTTTGATATTGCGCAACTTAAAAACTTTGAGTTCCGCAATATCAAAACATAATTTTTTGAGTGAAAGTTGGGTCGACAGAAGACCAAACTGAGTTTTGTTGAGAACGGCAATTGGGGCATTAATATTAAAATCAATTTTAAATTATTCAAACTAATGTTCGCTTCCACTTTTGCATACGACAGTTAAGCCAAATTCTGATATGTGTTTTGTTAAGTTTAATTTGGTAAAAAATTAAGAAAATAATTTATATAAACTAACAAAATTTTATGAAATAAATAGACTTTAAAATTTAATAAAAACTTTTCATAAAATAAAATTTTAAACTCAAAATTTTCTTATGAATTTTTTTTGTTTTTGGTAAATTTAATATGTGAACTTAAACTAAAAGCGTTGGCAAACCAAACTTATTACTAATTGGCTGCTGCAGAGGTGTCTTAAGCTCTTCCACAATAATTGTTCCATTTTCATCCACTGTATGATTAAGTAATAAGTTCTCCACCTGTTCGTCCGATAATAATTCTTTGGGTTCAGATCTGTTTTGGGGGGGTGAACATAAATAGAAAAACAAAATTATTTATTTAGTTAATTGTTTGGTAGTTTTGATTTCAAACATATTTCAAATCAGTTTTGGTTTCCAAAATGGATTTTAAAACCTTTACTTTTTTAAATTAGCCATTAATTTATATACCTACATTCGTATATAAAAGAGTGAACTGTCTAAAAGTTCAGACTAACCTAACAAAAATAGGCCGAAGCTTTATGATACTTTAAAGCACCTAATGGTAAACATCTTATTTGCCATAACTAATTGGTTGAAGTAGGGGATGTTGGATACCAAGCAAGGGTTCTGATCGAACTTAACTTGGTAAGCCCATACTTATCTTGGTTATCCTTCATCCCAACTGGAGACACTGACCTCCTAGTGGTATCACCCGGGTAGCTACGTTAGCACCCGTTAGAGTTGCAAATTATAAGAGCGATAAAAACATGGATCCACCCCTGAAAAAAAACATACTATGAAAAAGCAAAAGAGAGGAATTAAAACGCCCCCCCCCCCCTATATTGAAAAGTTTTTGATCAAAATTTGTTATGAAAATTTTTTCTATCAAAAAATTTTTTATAAAAATTTTTAATAGAATTTTTTTTTTCAAAATTTGGTCAAATTTTTGATAAAAAATTTTCCATAGAAAGATTATTGAAAAAAATATCACCATAGAAAAATTTTTGATAACAAATTTTCCATAGAAACATTTTTGATAAAAAAAATTTTATGAAAAATTGATAAAAAAAAATTTTATAAAAGAAAAATTCCTATAGAAAAAATTTTTATAGAAGAAAATTTTCTATAGAAAAATGTTTGATAAAAAAAAAAATTATCATAGACAAATTTTTGATAAAAAAATTTTCTACAGGCAAAATTTTAGATAAAAAAATTTTCCATAGAAAATTTTTTGAAAAAAAAAAATTTGGAAAAAAAAAATTTTCTATGAAAAAAATTTTGATAAAAAATTTTCCGTAGAAAAATTTTTCTATAGAGAAAAATATAGAAAAAAGTTTGATTAAAAATTTTTATACAGAAAAATTTTTGATAAAAAAATTTTCTATAGAAATATTTTTCATAAACAAATTTTCTATAGAAAAATTTTTGATAAAAAAAATTTTCTATAAAAAAAATTTTGATAAAAAATTTTTCATAGAAAAAATGTTGACAATTTTCTATAGAAAAATTTTTGATAAAAATTTTCCATAGAAAAATTTTTGTTAAAAAAATTTTTGATAAAAAATTTTCCATAGAAACATTTTTGATAAAAAATTTTCCATAGAAAAATTTTTGATAAAAAAATTTTCTATAGAAAAATTTTTGATAAAAAAATTATCTATAGAAAAATTTTTTGACAAAAAAATATAAAAAAATTTTTAATTAAAAAATTTTAAATAAAAAAATTTTCTATATAAAATTTTTTATAAGAAAAATTTTTGTAACAAAATTTTATATAGAAGAATTTTTGATAAAAAAATAGTTTTCCTTAGAAAAATTTTCTGTAGAAAAATAGTTTTCCTTAGAAAAATTTTTGATAAAAAATTTTCTAGGAAAAAATGTTGATAAAAAAAATTTTATAGAAAAATTTTTGATAAAAAAAGTTTTCTATAGAAAAATTTTTATAGAAAAATTTTTGATAACAAAATTTTCAATAGAAAAATTTTTGATAAAACAAATTTCTACAGAAAAATTTTTAATAAAAAAGTTTTCCTTAGAAAAATTTTCTGTAGAAAAATTTTTGTTACAAAATATTTTGATAAAAAATTTGCCATAGAAAAATTAAAAAAAAAAGTTTTATAGAAAAATTTTTGATAAAAAAAAAAATATAGAAAAATTTTTGATAAAAAATATTCTATAGAAAAATTTTTGTTAAAAAAATTTTCTATAGAGACATTTTTTATAAAAAAAAATTTTTACAGAAAAATTTTTTATAAAAACAATTTTCTATAGAAAATTTTTTTATAAAAACAATTTTCTATAGAAAAATGTTTGATAAAAATTAAAAAAAATGGGGTAGAAAACGTTTGCTTTTTAAAACGTTAGAACTACAAATTGAAAAAAAAAAATAAAAATACTCCAGCAAGAAAAGTATTCGATAATGATCCTCGTAGAAGAGGGCGTCAAAAACTTCGATGGAAAGACCAAGTAAAAAAAAAATGGGGTAGAAAACGTTTGCTTTTTAAAACGTTAGAACTACAAATTGAAAAAAAAAATAAAAATACTCCAGCAAGAAAAGTATTCGATAATGATCCTCGTAGAAGAGGGCGTCAAAAACTTCGATGGAAAGACCAAGTAGAAAAAAACCTTTCAGAACTTGGCATACGAAATTGGAGAATATGAGCACAATATAGAAACGCCTGGAATTCGTTGACCAATATTGAAGATGTTCCAACCCCACTTCACTCCATTTAACAAGAAACCAAAAAACTAGGTTCCTAGCAAAAATATGAAATGCCTAATATCTCGAAAACCAGACCTGATGAGTTTAAAATATATATAGGGTTTTAATGAGAGTGAATATGTAATTCAGAATTGGTAATTGTCATTTTTGTACTGAGCAAAAATTGCTTTTTTGTCGGGTAGTGTAATTTGAAAATTCTTAAAATATAGAAATACTTAAAAATACATGGAATAGCACAAATAGAAAATATTAAGACATTAAGAAAAAAACATGCAAAAAAAGTTAGTGAGAGTTAAATACACTTAAAAAAAATTTGTATACAGAGTTAAAAAAGTTTTAAAATCCGTTTTAGACAAGACTGATTTAAAAAAGTTTTGATTAGAGAGATACTAAATATTAAAAAAATTTAGCTTGAAAAAAAAGCTGAAAAAGACAAAAAATAAAAAAATGATAAAATGTAAAAAATTGAAATAAAAAAGAAATATAACTACAGCAGCCAATTGGAAGTACTTGCCTTTGTAAAAAGAAGTACATTCATAAAAAGAGAGTAAAAATTTTTTGTTATAGTTTTTTGATCTTTAAAAAAAATATAAGTATATATACTAAATATTTAGTAGTAGGTGGTGTTAGTGTAAGTTATAAGATTTTGCAAAAAAGTTTTAGTTTCATTGATTTTTGTTTTGTAAATTTTGTTGTTGTTTAAAAAAATTATTATTTTAATTTTGTAAAGTGATTTTGTAAAGCGCCAAATAATCCAGTCTTTTTGTGCAATGCTCTACTATGATTAAGATTATTGTTGTTATTACTATTATTGTTAATGCTAGAGTTTGTGAAAGTGCTTTTCTGATTATTAGATCTTATATTTGTATAATCATGCGTTGTTGTTTCTGTGGCTGTAGATGGGTCTACTACTGACCTTGTGAAAAATAGGAAATCACTAGCCGATGATGTCGAAGATGTGGACGTATTAACGCCAACGCCAGCAACACCACCAACACCGCCCGCTCCACTACTACCCAAAATACTAGCACCAATGCTCGCACTCGTAGAGCCATTACTACTTTCACAATTCATTTCCGATTCACTATTGCGTCGCTCTAAACTGCGTCCCACTTTTTGAAAGCCAAATGAAAAGACATCTTTTACCTTATCACTGGCATCGATTAGGAGATCTAGTGATTGGCGACGACCGCCCACTTTAAGGCTGTTGGAGCGCGAAAGCCATTGAGCTAAAGATTGTTTTTTACCCATTTGTTCTTCTTGGAATATTGTGGTACAGGTAACTTTACGTTTGGGTTCGTCCGACGATGACGAGGAGGAGTGGTGGGATTGAGCATCTTCATTTCGACCATCTGCATGATCATGCAGTAGACTTTGGTTGGAATAACTTGAGCTGGTGCTTTCCGAATGCGATAAACGTATTTCGGTCCATTGCTCGATATCATTGTCATCACTTTCACCTATACCACTTCTACAGCCGCCGCCTCCACCGCTTCTACTACCACCCTTACCCGTGCTAGAGCTATTATCGTTAGTAAGATTTTGGCCACTACCCATTGAAGACTTAATCTCATAGGGCCCATGCATTTGGGCCTGGGCAAAGAGATTATCACTGGTATTACTAGTACTTGCCGATTTGTGCATGCCGCTGGCGATTTTTTGTGGAAACGTTAAGACGGCATCGAAATCGTGCAGCAAATGTGGACAATCATGCTCATCATTATGACGTTGCCTCACCGGACTCGAGTTTGTGGACAATTTATCGGGCATCTCCAGGTACTCATCAGATGTATCAATATCACAAGGAAACTGTGTATAACTACCACTTTCCAGTGGCGAGGAATAATTCGACGAGGCATTATCTGTTTCCACCTGTTTCATCATCGTCTCATAGTTCATTAGACTATTCTGTTTTTGCTGACGCTGGCGGTGTATTTCTTCGGAAATCTGTTCTAAATTTTTTAGAGCTTCGTTATAGGTCATTTTTGCCTCGGCCACTCTACTCTCGAGGCTATTGATTTTCTCCTTTTGTGCTTTTAGAATACCATTGTAATTGGCTCGGGTCTCGTAATAGGGTCTGAAAAGGAAATGAAGAAAGTGGTTAATATTTTTCTATAACTTGGACTTAATTAAGAATTAAAAAAAATTTTTAAAATTACTTACAAATTATTTAAATCATGTTGATAAGCCAATAAATTAATTAAAAGTAAATTTCGTCTAATATTAAAACTAAAAAAAAGAAAAAAATATAAAAGTAAAATAAATTAAAAATAAAAAAAAAATATTAAAATATTTTAAACTTATAAAGAAAAGTTCAAGCTTAAAGAAGAGGGCGCTTCTAACAAAAAATTACATTTAATAGAAAATTTTAACAAATTAAATATTTTAAAAAATTTTGATTTTTGCAGGAAAGTTTCTGAAAAATCACTTTTTTCGAATTTTTCGAAAATTTACTATTTTTGGGGAATTTTTCAAAAATTCACTTTTTAAAGGGAATTTTTAAAAAATTGACTTTTTTATGGAATTTTTCAAAAATTCACTTTTTTAAGAGAATTTTTCAAAAATTCACTATCTTTATAGGGCATTTTTCACAAATGCACTATTTTTTAAGGAATTTTTCAAAAATCTAATATTTTATGGGAAATTTTTAAAAAATTTACTATTTTTTGAAAATTTACTATTTTTAGGGAATTTTTCGAAAATTTACTATTTATAGGAAATTTTTCCAAAATTCACTTTTTAAAGGGAATTTTTGAAAAATTCACTTTTTAAAGGGAAAAATTCGCTTTTTAAAGAAAATTTTCACCTTTTAAAGGAAATTTTTGAAAAATTCACTTTTTAAGGAAATTTTTGAAAAATTCACTTTTTAAAGGGAATTTTTGAAAAATTCACTTTTTATATTGAATTTTTCAAAAATTCACTTTTTATAGGGAATTTTTCAAAAATTCACTTTTTATAGGGAATTTTTCAAAAATTCACTTTTTATAGTGAATTTTTCAAAAATTCACGTTTTATAGGAAATTTTTGAAAAATTCACTTTTTATAAGTATTTTTCAAAAATTCACTTTTTATAGGGAATTTTTCAAAAATTCACTTTTTATAGGGAATTTTTCAAAAATTCACTTTTTATAGGTAATTTTTCAAAAATTTCCTATTTTTATAGGTAATTTTTCAAAAATTTCCTATTTTTAAAGGAATTTTTCAAAAATTTCCCATTTTTATAGGAAATTTTTAAAAAATTTCCCATTTTTATAGGAAATTTTTTAAAAATTTACTGTTTTTATAGGAAATTGTTCAGAAATTTACTATTTTTATAGGAAAATTTTCAAAAATTTACTATTTTTAAAGGAAATTTTTCAAAAATTTACTATTTTTATAGGAAATTTTTCAAAAATTTACTATTTTTATAGGAATTTTTTCAAAAATTTACTATTTTTATAGGAAAATTTTCAAAAATTTACTATTTTTATAGGAAATTTTTCAAAAATTTACTATTTTTATAGGAAATTTTTCAAAAATTTACTATTTTTATAGGAAATTTTTCAAAAATTTACTATTTCTATAGGAAATTTTTCAAAAATTTACTATTTTTATAGGAAATTTTTCAAAAATTTACTATTTTTATAGGAAATTTTTCAAAAATTTACTATTTTTATAGGAAATTTTTCAAAAATTTACTATTTTTATAGGAAATTTTTCAAAAATTTACTATTTTTATAGGAAATTTTTCAAAAATTTACTATTTTTATAGGAAATTTTTCAAAAATTTACTATTTTTATAGGAAATTTTTCAAAAATTTACTATTTTTATAGGAAATTTTTCAAAAATTTACTATTTTTATAGGAAATTTTTCAAAAATTTACTATTTTTATAGGAAAATTTTCAAAAATTTACTATTTTTATAGGAAATTTTTCAAAAATTTACTATTTTTATAGGAAATTTTTCAAAAATTTACTATTTTTATAGGAAATTTTTCAAAAATTTACTATTTTTATAGGAAATTTTTCAAAAATTTCCTATTTTTATATGAAATTTTTCAAAAATTTCCTATTTTTATAGGAATTTTTTCAAAAATTTCCTATTTTTATAGGAAATTTTTCAAAAATTTCCTATTTTTATAGGAAATTTTTCAAAAATTTCCTATTTTTATAGGAAATTTTTCAAAAATTTCCTATTTTTATAGGAAATTTTTCAAAAATTTCCTATTTTTATAGGAAATTTTTCAAAAATTTCCTATTTTTATAGGAAATTTTTCAAAAATTTCCTATTTTTATATGAAATTTTTCAAAAAATTTTTTTTTATTTTTATATGAAATTTTTCAAAAATTTCCTATTTTTATATGAAATTTTTCAAAAATTTCCTATTTTTATAGGAAATTTTTCAAAAATTTCCTATTTTTATAGGATATTTTTCAAAAATTTCCTATTTTTATAGGAAATTTTTCAAAAATTTCCTATTTTTATAGGAAATTTTTCAAAAATTTCCTATTTTTATAGGAAATTTTTCAAAAATTTCCTATTTTTATAGGAAATTTTTCAAAAATTTCCTATTTTTATATGAAATTTTTCAAAAATTTCCTATTTTTATAGGAATTTTTTCAAAAATTTCCTATTTTTATAGGAAATTTTTCAAAAATTTCCTATTTTTATAGGAAATTTTTCAAAAATTTCCTATTTTTATAGGAAATTTTTCAAAAATTTCCTATTTTTATATGAAATTTTTCAAAAATTTCCTATTTTTATATGAAATTTTTCAAAAAATTTTTTTTTATTTTTATATGAAATTTTTCAAAAATTTCCTATTTTTATATGAAATTTTTCAAAAATTTCCTATTTTTATATGAAATTTTTCAAAAATTTCCTATTTTTATATGAAATTTTTCAAAAATTTCCTATTTTTATATGAAATTTTTCAAAAATTTCTTATTTTGATAGGACATTTTTCAAAAACTTCCTATTTTTATAGGACATTTTTAAAAAATTTACTATTTTTACATAAAATTTTCAAAAATTTCCTCTTTTTATAGGAAATTTTTCAAAAATTTCCTGCTTTTATATGGAATTCTTCGAAAATTCCTTAAATTTATAGAAATTTTTTTTGAAAACCTACTTAAATAACAAATAAATCAAATGAAATCAATTTAACATAAACAATTAGATGTCAACTTAAAATTCAATTTGAAAAAATTTGATTTGAATATAATATAATTTTCTGATTCATTCTAAAAAGCGACTTACCTTGAGGCTTTAATGGCTTGTCGTAATTGTCCCTGTAATTTACCCACTCGATTATTAGCTACTTCCAGTTTCAATTGACACATTTTCAAAGAATTACGAGCATCAGTTACCTCTAATTGTGATTGATTTACTTTACCTTTAAAGAAAATCATATTAACATAGAAAAAACTATGCCCTAGGAATAATAACAATAAATACTCGTGAAGAAGTATTTAAGAAAAGATTGTCGTTAAGTTTATGGAAAATGTAAGAATTAACATAGAAAAGTATTTACAAACAGTAGAAAGCAGGGCAACCGGAAATATGTGTAAAGATTTAAAATATGTAGCTCACTTATACTATGAAACGAAATTTTAACGAAAAAAATTACAAGTTATATAAAAATCTCCAATTTAAGTTCAAAATTTTGATTAATTCCTTATTTCCGGTTACCCTGACCTACTTATATAAGAAATATAATTATGTTATGATTATGTATAACACCTACTGGCTGCATGACTTAACATCTCCTGACAGGCTGTATCCAGGGTAGATTTCTCACCCAAACCCTGTTCGGCTAAATAGACCATTTCCTTGGCAGCTGAATGTATGGATTTTGCCTTCTCATAATTAGAAGCTGCCGTTTGGGTTTCTTTGGCAAGCTAAAAATACCACGACAGAAAAAAAATGGCACATAATTTGTTATACATAAATAATTATGGAAAAATGTTGCAATTATGATTTTGGAGGGGGAAAACATGAATATTAAGTTTTTAATTAAAAACTAAACGGCAGGTTAATAATAGACACATTTTACGTAATATAATAAGGACTCCCCCAATACAAATAGGAAGTTATTGAAAAATTTCCCTAAAAAAAATAGAAAATTTTTGAAAAATTTCCTATAAAAATAGAAAATTTTTGAAAAATTTCTATAAAATAGAAAATTTTTGAAAAATTTTAATATAAAAATAAAAAATTTTTGAAAAATGTCCTAGGAAATTTCTTAAAAATTTCCTATAAAAATAGGAAATTTTTGAAAAATTTCTTATAAATAATAAAATTCCCTATAAATAGTGAATTTTTGAAAAATTACATAAAAATAGTAAATTTTTTAAAAATTCCCTATAAATGACGAATTTTTGAAAAATTTTCTATAAATAGTGAATTTTTGAAAAATTTTCTATAAATAGCGAATTTTTGAAAAATTTTCTATAAATAGCGAATTTTTGAAAAATTTTCTATAAATAGCGAATTTTTGAAAAATTCCTCATAAGTAGCGAATTTTTGAAAAATTCCCTATAAAAAATGAATTGTTGAAAAATTTCCTATAAAAAATGAATTTTTGAAAAATTCCTTAAAAAAGTTATTTTTGAAAAATTCACTATAAAAAGTGAATTTTTGAACAATTCTCTTTAAAAAGTGAAAAATTCCGTATAAGTAGCGAATTTTTTAAAAATTCCCTATAAAAAATGAATTTTGAAAAACTTCCCTATAAAAGATGAATTTTTCAAAATTCCCTTTAAAAAGCGAATTTTTGAAAAAATCCCTATAAAAAGTGAAACTTTGAAAAATTCCCTATAAAAAGTGAATTTTTGAAAAATTTCTTATAAAAAGTGAATTTTTGAAAAATTTTCTATAAAAAGTGAATTTTTAAAAAATTCCCTATAAATAGTGAATTTTTAAAAAATTCCCTATAAATAGCGAATTTTTGAAAATTTTTGAAAAATTCCCTATAAAAAGTGAATTTTTGAACAATTCCCTATAAAAAGTGAATTTTTGAAATATTTCCTATAAACAGTAAATTTTCGAAAAATTTATTATTTTCTTCTCACGTTTTCTTCCCTCCAAACCCCAGTTTAACTGACCTGTGCTGCATAAATTCGAGACTCATAATAAGGTTTTGCTGCCTCTATAGAATTTCCTAATTTGTGCGCCGACTGTTTTATCCTTACAACGCTTTCAGCTAAAATACGCTTAAATTCACATTTCGCTTCCTGTTTGACATTTTTTTTTATGGAAAGAGGATATTAGAAAAATTAAATTATTTAATTATAGCAAAATATGTACTTTTAAGCCAAACAATAGATGAGAAAATCAATACTTACATCTAGTTCTACTTCATATTTATTAATATTGTCCGTTGCTGTATTGAGTTTCTCTAGTTCAATCTGAAATGGATAAAAAAGACTAAATTAATTAAAGGAATAAATGAATTGAAGCCACTTTTTTTTGTAAGTTTTTATTGATTTAAAATTGCAAAAAAAAAAGGAAAAACCATAACAACAATGTGTCAGTTTTCAAGGAAAGGTCATATAATAAGTTTAAATAATAAAATGGAATGGCTTTTAAAATTGCCTATAAATAAGTGATTTAAGTTTAATGTTAAATTTAAAATTAGTTCTAGAACTACTATTAAAATTTACTATTTTTATAGGAAATTTTTTTTCAAGAATTTACTATTTTTATAGGAAATTTTTTAAAAATTTACTATTTTTATAAGAAATTTTTTAAAAATTTACTATTTTTATAGAAAATTTTTCAAAAATTTACTATTTTTATAGGAAATTTTTCAAAAATTTAATATTTTTATAGGAAATTTTTCAAAAATTTAATATTTTTATAGGAAATTTTTCAAAAATTTACTATTTTTATAGGAAATTTTTCAAAATTTTACTATTTTTATAGGAAATTTTTCAAAAATTTCCTATTTTTATAGGGAATTTTTCAAAAATTTCCTATTTTTGTAAGGAATTTTTCAAAAATTTCCTATTTTTATAGGAAATTTTTCAAAAATTTCCTATTTTTATAGGAAATTTTTCAAAAATTTCCTATTTTTATAGGAAAATTTTCAAAAATTTCCTATTTTTATAGGAAATTTTTCAAAAATTTCCTATTTTTATAGGAAATTTTTCAAAAATTTCCTATTTTTATAGGAAATTTTTCAAAAATTTCCTATTTTTATAGGAAATTTTTCAAAAATTTCCTATTTTTATAGGAAATTTTTCAAAAATATCCTATTTTTATAGGAAATTTTTCAAAAATTTCCTATTTTTATAGGAAATTTTTCAAAAATTTAATATTTTTATAGGAAATTTTTCAAAAATTTAATATTTTTATAGGAAATTTTTCAAAAATTTAATATTTTTATAGGAAATTTTTCAAAAATTTAATATTTTTAGAGGAAATTTTTAAAAAATTTCCTATTTTTATAGGAAATTTTTCAAAAATTTCTTATTTTTATAGGAAATTTTTCAAAAATTTCCTATTTTTATAGGAAATTTTTCAAAAATTTCCTATTTTTATAGGAAATTTTTCAAAATTTCCTATTTTTATAGGAAATTTTTCAAAAATTTCCTATTTTTATAGGAAATTTTTCAAAAATTTCTTATTTTTATAGGAAATTTTTCAAAAATTTCCTATTTTTATAGGAAATTTTTCAAAAATTTCCTATTTTTATAGGAAATTTTTCAAAAATTTCCTATTTTTATAGGACATTTTTCAAAAATTTCCTATTTTTATAGGAAATTTTTCAAAAATTTCCTATTTTTATAGGAAATTTTTCAAAAATTACCTAATTTTATAGGAAATTTTTCAAAAATTTCCTATTTTTATAGGAAATTTTTCAAAAATTACCTAATTTTATAGGAAATTTTTCAAAAATTACCTAATTTTATAGGAAATTTTTCAAAAATTTCCTATTTTTATAGGAAATTTTTCAAATATTTCCTATTTTTATAGGAAATTTTTCAAAAGTTTACTATTTTTATAGGAAATTTTTCAAAAATTTACTATTTTTATAGGAAATATTTCAAAAATATCCTATTTTCATAGGAAATTTTTCAAAAATTTCCTATTTTTATAGGATTTTTTTTTTAAATTTACTAAATTTTCAAAAATTTCCTAATTTTTCAAAAGTTTGTTATTTTTATAGGAAATTTTTCAAAAATTTCCTATTTTTATAGGAAATTTTTCAAAAATATCCTATTTTTATAGGAAATTTTTCAAAAATTTCCTATTTTTATAGGAAATTTTTCAAAAATTTAATATTTTTATAGGAAATTTTTCAAAAATTTAATATTTTTATAGGAAATTTTTCAAAAATTTAATATTTTTATAGGAAATTTTTTAAAAATTTACTATTTTTATAAGAAATTTTTTAAAAATTTAATATTTTTATAGGAAATTTTTCAAAAATTTAATATTTTTATAGGAAATTTTTCAAAAATTTACTATTTTTATAGGAAATTTTTCAAAATTTTACTATTTTTATAGGAAATTTTTCAAAAATTTCCTATTTTTATAGGGAATTTTTCAAAAATTTCCTATTTTTATAAGGAATTTTTCAAAAATTTCCTATTTTTATAGGAAATTTTTCAAAAATTTCCTATTTTTATAGGAAATTTTTCAAAAATTTCCTATTTTTATAGGAAATTTTTCAAAAATTTCCTATTTTTATAGGAAAATTTTCAAAAATTTCCTATTTTTATAGGAAATTTTTCAAAAATTTCCTATTTTTATAGGAAATTTTTCAAAAATTTCCTATTTTTATAGGAAATTTTTCAAAAATTTCCTATTTTTATAGGAAATTTTTCAAAAATTTCCTATTTTTATAGGAAATTTTTCAAAAATTTCCTATTTTTATAGGAAATTTTTCAAAAATATCCTATTTTTATAGGAAATTTTTCAAAAATTTCCTATTTTTATAGGAAATTTTTCAAAAATTTAATATTTTTATAGGAAATTTTTCAAAAATTTAATATTTTTATAGGAAATTTTTCAAAAATTTAATATTTTTATAGGAAATTTTTCAAAAATTTAATATTTTTAGAGGAAATTTTTAAAAAATTTCCTATTTTTATAGGAAATTTTTCAAAAATTTCTTATTTTTATAGGAAATTTTTCAAAAATTTCCTATTTTTATAGGAAATTTTTCAAAAATTTCCTATTTTTATAGGAAATTTTTCAAAATTTCCTATTTTTATAGGAAATTTTTCAAAATTTCCTATTTTTATAGGAAATTTTTCAAAAATTTCCTATTTTTATAGGAAATTTTTCAAAAATTTCCTATTTTGATAGGAAATTTTTCAAAAATTTCCTATTTTTATAGGAAATTTTTCAAAAATTTCCTATTTTTATAGGAAATTTTTCAAAAATTTCCTATTTTTATAGGAAATTTTTCAAAAATTTCCTATTTTTATAGGAAATTTTTCAAAAATTACCTAATTTTATAGGAAATTTTTCAAAAATTTCCTATTTTTATAGGAAATTTTTCAAATATTTCCTATTTTTATAGGAAATTTTTCAAAAGTTTACTATTTTTATAGGAAATTTTTCAAAAATTTACTATTTTTATAGGAAATATTTCAAAAATATCCTATTTTCATAGGAAATTTTTCAAAAATTTCCTATTTTTATAGGAAATTTTTCAAAAATTACCTAATTTTATAGGAAATTTTTCAAAAATTTCCTATTTTTATAGGAAATTTTTCAAATATTTCCTATTTTTATAGGAAATTTTTCAAAAGTTTACTATTTTTATAGGAAATTTTTCAAAAGTTTACTATTTTTATAGGAAATTTTTCAAAAATTTCCTATTTTTATAGGAAATTTTTCAAAAATTTCCTATTTCTATTGGAAAGTTTTCAAAAATTCCTATTTCTATTGGAAATTTTTCAAAAATTTCCTATTTCTATTGGAAATTTTAAAAAATTTTCTATTTCTATAGGAAATTTTTCAAAAATTTTCTATTTCTATAGGAAATTTTTCAAAAATTTCCTATTTCGATAGGAAATTTTTCAAAAATTTCCTATTTCTATAGGAAATTTTTCAAAAATTTCCTATTTCTATAGGAAATTTTTCAAAAATTTCCTATTTCTATAGGAAATTTTTCAAAAATTTCCTATTTCTATAGGAAATTTTTCAAAAATTTCCCATTTCTATAGGAAATTTTTCAAAAATTTCCCATTTCGATAGGAAATGGAAAAATTTTCAAGAAAAATAATAAACTTTTGAAAAATTAGTAAATTTTTGAAAATTTAGTAAATTAAAAAAAATCTTATAAAAATAGGAAAATTTAAAAAAATTTCCTTTTTCTATAGGAAATTTTTAAAAAATTTCCTTTTTCTATAGGAAATTTTTAAAAAATATCCTATTTTTATAGGAAATTTTTCAAAAATTTCCTATTTTTATAAGATTTTTTTTAATTTACTAAATTTTCAAAAATTTACTAATTTTTCAAAAGTTTATTATTTTTCTTGAAAATTTTTAAAAAAACCTTAATTTTTATGAAATTTTTATTTATATCTTTAGTTTTTCACCCCACTGTGCCTTGTAGTTCTTGAAAATAATAACGTATCATTATGAATTGAAATGAAAGTAAAAGTTTGGTATCATTTAATTTGTTCTGGCCAATAATAATTTGGGTTAGAGTAACAGAATAATAACAATGATTTTGAATATTTTGGCATAGACGCCAACACATAAAGTCAAAATTATTGTAATGTAAATAAATAGAAAAAAATAGACATGAATCGAAAGCAACGAGATTTAACATCTTCTGAAGAATTTGAATATAAATAATTATAAATAATGCTTATGTCATGGTGAAGGCAAAATCTCAAAAAAAAAATCTTTCAAGATTTAGATTTTTGCTGGTTTTGGCTAAAAACATACAAATTATTTCGAGAAGATATTAATGAACATAAAAAACCATGAATTTATCATAAATGTATGAAAATATTTGTTTAAGAAAATAGAATAATAATAAAAAAGAAAATGAGTTTTCAAACATCCAAATAAATGGCAAAGAAAATCGAAAAGGAAAATGTATACAGAATGATAATGATTATGTTTAGTAGGACTGCCCCTAAAAAGATTAGAAGATTCAATCTGGCAGAAATCATATTTAAACATTAACATCATAAAATTTTCCCAAAAAATTCATTGTTATTAAAAATATATTTCCTTGTTTTTTGAGATATAAACTTGTGTTACTCTATAAAAACATCCGATACAAGACTAAATCTCAAAAGTTACTTGAATGTGCGGAAAATGGCAAAAACAGACAATTAAATTTTTTTTGTTAAAACTGCAGACATAAGTTTTTTCTTTAGAGACTGTCCACTTTTGACCCTAGAACCCATTAGAAACCCTGCCGAAATGACATATATTTAGTTATTTAATTCCTAGTGGAACATAGGTCGTCGTTTTTATCTCCGAACTCCCTCAGCTTCTTATCAGTTTGTTGTCTCCACGTGTTTGCGGGTCTACCAGACCTCCCAGAGCCTTGAACAGCTTGCCGAGTAATCAGTGGCTTTTCTCAGTAAGTGTCCTTACCAACTATACTAGTGTGTATACTTGTTTCTTGGCCTATGCGCTACCATAGGTCTTGATTAGAGATTGTGCAGGTCCAGAAAATTTTGAGTAACATCTAAGGCACCAATTTACAAAAGCTTGCAGACTGTTCATCTCACGGATGAGATATTCTAAGTCTCACAGCCATATAGGAGAACGGCTTTAACATTGGTGTTAAAAACTTTTATTTTGGTGGTGGTCGAGATATTTTGAGATCTCCAGAGTTTGTTTAGTATGCCAAAAGCTTGCTTTGCTCTGCGTAACCTATTTTGAATGTCTTCTCTGCTGCCTCCACTCTTTGAGACAATACTCCCTAGGTAACATAATGTTTCAACTTCATCAATAAATTGTCCAGCAAGATACACGTCGTTAGCGTAATCGATGTCAACTAAAATTTCGTTTTTGTTCTTTTTATCCTCTATTCTTACCTCATTTACGAAAAGTACAAAAAGCGTGACTTTTTATTTTTCCAGTCGATCTGAATCCAATTTAAATTTTGTTTCTATCGATGCTACCCTGCTTTACCTTCTAAGAAGTCGAATTTCAAAAAAGTACCGAACACGTGTCCCTAAATTTTAAGTGCTGGTCTCAGAAAAATTTAGTTTTTGTTTCTATCACCTTCGGTTTAGAAGATATATTATTACCGATTTTTACCCCCAAAATTAAAAAAGTGCCAAACACGTATTTTATTTTTTCAATGTCAATCGATCAGTCAATAAATTATATTTCTGGCTTCATTAGCCTAAAAGATATTCATAGCTAAAAAGCAAAAAACCTACCCTTGAATGTTTCCCCTTTCGTACCCCATTAATCACAAAAATACCAAATACGTATTTAATACTTTTTTAATACCTATCGGTTGCGGTATAAATTATGTTTCTATGTTTATTAGTTCAAAAGATACACATGGGTAAAAAAAAGTACCAAAATATAGTTTTTACTCTTTTTCATCCTTATTAGTGCTGTTTTCAAAAAAGTACTAAACACGTGTCTACTTATTTTTTTTAGCCGATCCAAATCCAATTTCAACCTTGGTTATATCGATGTAGTTTTCGGAGATATGATGTTACTAAGTTCTCCCTTTTCTACCCTGTTTTACCTTCTAAAAAGTACCGAACACATAACTCATAATTTTAAGTGTGAATCTTAAACAAATTTAATTTTTGCTTCTATCGCTTTTGGTTTAGGAGGTAAAATTTTACCGACTTTTCCCTCGTTTACCCTCTAAATTGAAAAAAGTATTAAACACATATTTGATATTTTAAACTTGGCCATCAATTTCCCTATATATTTTGTTTTTAGCTTTATTGGTTCAAGTGATATACAAAGATAAGGAAGAATGAACCTAACCAAAATATTTTTTTTCCCATTTTCCCCCTTTTTACCCCCTAAATCAAAAAGTACCAAACACGTGTTTGATACTTTTTTTTCTTGTTTATCGTCTCCGTAAATTTTGTTTCTATGTTGATTGGTTTAAAACCCTTTTTACGCCCTATTTGTCCCATCTGCCAAAAAGTACCGAACACGTTTCTTCTTATTTTTGTTGGTGATCTCATCGCAATTTTAATTTCAGTCCTATCACGTTTAGTTCAGGAGATTTAGCATTACTGATTTTTCCCTTTTTTAACCCTTTTTATCCTCTTAGCGGCCGAATTAAAAAAAAATCCTTTCTTAGTGGATCTATAATTCAAAAAAGGTACCTGCTGTCTACTAAGAAGGGATTTTTTTTTAAATTCGGCCGCTAAGAGGATAAAAAGGACCGTTTTAGACGTGGTATGCAATGGACACCCTTTAAACAACTCGAGGACTTGGAATACGCCGATGACGTATGTCTTAAAAGCCAAAGCTCAAGTCACCTTCAAGAAAACCCTAGAGCGATTACTGTTGAATCTCGGTCAGCTGGGCTGGAAATCAATATTTCCAAGACAAAGATTATGCCTGGAGGCTATGGCGCAAGCCCGTCGCCACACATCAATGTGGATAACAAGGTAATTGGATGTGTAGGTACCTTTAATTATCTTGGTAGTTTGGTATCTACAAAAGGTGGTGCCGACGAGGATATTGAGTCGCATATTAATAAGACAAAATCTGCATTCGGCATTTTCCGAGCTATTTGGAAATCTCGGCAAATATCAACAACAACTAAGTTACGAATATATAACTCGAATGTCAAGTCTATCTTGTATTACGGCTGCGAAACTTGGAAACGCACAAATGTCATCGATAAGCGCCTACAAACCTTTGCAAACAAATGCTTGCGGCAAATCCTTAATATATGGTGGCCAAATCGCATAAAAAATGAAGACCTACTAAAAGCTACAAACCAAATCCTTTCTTCTATAGAGGTATGTCAACGGAAATAGCGGTGGTTAGGCTACACACTACGAAGGCCGAATACCAATATAGCTCGACAAGCGCTTCGTTAGAATCCACAAGGAAGCGGCCGTCGTGTTGGTGCACCTGCTAGAACGTGGAGAAGCTCAATTGATGCGGAGTTACAAGCAGCAAACTATTCATGGATTGATGTATGCCTAACATCTCGCAATAGAGTTCGATATAAAAGGATGGTTGAGGCCCTATGCTCCACTGGGAGTCAAGGATAACAGAAGAAGAAGAAGAAGTTTTAGCCGTTTGGGCTGGGCGATGATGAGTCAGTCACGTTAGAGTTTTATATATATAGATAGAAGATTCGTCCACACTTGACCTCAGTGGTGAATGCTTTTAAATAGTCGTTCTTGATCTTACTTGTTTTTTGGTTTATAATTTTCTATGAAATTTTTCCCAATGGAAAATATTTTTAGGGGCAGGTCTAATGTATATAAATGAGGGTCATTGTTAGCCAAAAAATAAATAAAACGAGCAAAAAAAAAAAAAAATCTAAAAACACTCACACAAGAATAAAGAGCGATAAATGACAAATAATCCAAAATAATATCTATACTATGAAATAGATTTTATCAGTGTAAAAATGTTAAAAATGGATGTAGAATAGACATACATACTATCTATCTATCTATGTATGTCTGTCTATCAGTCCGTCCGTCTGTCTGTATATTTAATTTTTTGTACATACACATAAAATAATTAACAAAAGAAGGGGTTTGCTAAAATTAAATCTGAATTCTATTTTGGCTTTCGAGAAAATTAGGGTTTAGTGTTAATGAATTATAAGAAAATTTATTCAATAAATGATTAGATAAGGGGTTTGTTACTGGTTAAAGTTACCTGAACTCTTGGATCCACTGGAGTATTATTGCTTTCAGTTGACATATTGATTTATTTGTTTGTGTTTTTTTTTTATTTGTAGAATTTTAAATTTAAAATTTAAATTACTTTGGTTTAATTTTATTTAGAAAAAAATATCACTTGGCTTTAAACATTATTTGTTGATTTTTAGTAACTTAAGGAAAATTTTTTCTTGCTTTTCTTTAAGTAAAATTTTTTTTTTGAAAAAAATTTTATAAGACTTTTTTTTTCACAAATTTTCTTTTTAATATTTTTTCTTATAAATTTTCACTTTTTCTTTCCTTTTTTTATTTATATTTTACAATTTTCTTTAAGAAACTGGCACCTTTGAAAATTTCATAACCATTTTTTTTATTAAATTTTTCACTTTTTTTTTTTAAATCAGAAATTTTTTTCTTCCGTTACCTGAACACGTTCTTGCGTTAATATTTTCTCTACTTCTGTCATGAAAAGTGTGTGGAAAATTCGTTTTTCTTCATTCAGTTGAAAAATAATTGTTACTTGCAGCAAAATATTTTCGATTTTTATTATTTGTTACTCTTCTTCCCTTTGTTTGTTGCTGCTCCCCAGTTCGTTCGTTTCTACGTTTAACTAAAAAAAAAAACAGTTAAATTATCTTTACGTCTCCACCCTGATTCAAAATATGGAGTCTCTCCATAATCGCCCCCCCCCCCCTCGTAAAACAACAGAGCAAAACGTTTAAAATTTGCCAACAAGAAGAGTTTGAAAATCATGGTACCATGTTAAAGTGAGTGAGTGACTACGTTTCCGACACCGTTACAAACATGTCTTCTTTTTACCGTTGTTTACTTGTTGTCTTCCCCACTTCGTCTTATCTCTTCATTCATTCCGTTTTAAACATCCCCCTTATGCCTTTATTGAGCTACAATTCGTACTGTTTTCATAAATTCGCCCATATTTATATCTATGTTGTGGAGCTAATTCTATTAGATACAATCTCTATTCTCCAAATTTATTAGTTTCTCTCTCCAATTTTCAGTTTTACTCTCTGTTTTTTTATTATTTCATTTTGAAATGACATTCGTTGTTGTCATCTTGACAGGTGGTTATTGTTTATTTTGTTTTGTTTTGAAATTTATTCTTAAGTTTTTGTGTTACATTATTTCTTGTGATACAGTACCAAGTATCTGTAAGATACAACTTTGGGATTTCGGTAAAATATATTTGTGAGACAGTACTTAGTGTTGCTTGATTTTGAATAATTTAAAACCGTTATTTTCAAATTTATGAAAATATTTGTTTAACAATTTAAAGAAACTCTATTGAGCAAAATAAAAAAATGTCTTAAAAAGTACAAGTTTCTAAATGGCCTGAAGAATATTCCTTTCTTAGTCTTACTCTTATTTGTACGATAATAAATTCTTTAAAGTGTATATTTTAGTAATAATAAAACCTTGGCTGCAAATAGTTGCATACTTCTGTGGTTTGGTGCTGAAAAGTCCAATGTCAAAAAAATAGTTTTGAGAAAATATCAAAAAACAAAAAATTAGTCGGTATGTAAATATTATTCAAAAAGAAGAGTATTCGCATTTGATCTCAAATCTGTTACATTTATTTATTAATGTAACAGAGCAATTTATTGATAAAAAGCCAAAAAATGTTTGCGGAGAAACCAAAATTCCTCGATGCGTTTCGATGGTTGGTTAGGCCATCTCTTCAGGAGGATTATCCCCAATTTAGACAGATCGAAAACCTCGCATTATTACTAAATTTACAAACAAAACTTTTAAGAATTATGTATAATAATTATGGATAATCCTCCTGAAAAGATGGCCTAACCAACCATCGAAACGCGTCGAGGAATTTTGGTTTCTCCGCAAACATTTTTTGGCTTTTTATCAATAAATTGGTCTGTTACATTAATAAATAAATGTAACAGATTTGGGATCAAATGCGAATACTCTTCTTCTTTTTGAGTTTTGAGAAAATTTGATTTAAAGTTTTTAGTTTTTATACAAATTCATAATAACATTGCCCAGAAAAACTCTTAAAAATATATTCAGAGTTAAGTTAGAGATTAGCTTTTGAACCCAAATAAATGAGGTAGGGTATCGAATGCAATGATTAACTCAAAACAGCAAAAAACTGACATTGGCCCTTTTAGCACCAAGCCACAGATTTATACCCTTTTTTACGGGTCATTGTGACATCGCTGGCAACGAAGTTGCGGACAAAGTCGGTAGACAAGGCTCGAGCTAAGAGTTGAGTGAAAGAGTAACAGATATTGCTCCACCTATCTGTCACTTTTATCTGGACATTAAGACTTGGATTAGCAAGGAAACCACAAAGACTTGAGGAAACATGGTAACGTGTAGGACATCAAGAGCTCTATGGCCTAAACCGGACATTAGTAGATCCAAAATTCTACTAGGTCTGAATAGGTCAAGCTCAAGAAGATGTTTAAGGTTCGTAAAGGGACACTGTACCTTAAATTCGAGGTTAAATAGGTGGAATGGTAGCATTCCAGATCTTTGCAGATTGTGTCTAGATGAGGATTCGTCCGGTAGAACACATTCTCTGTCACTGTCCAAGGCTATAAAATCGAAGACTCAGATATCCAGGCAGCAGATCCTTTGCTGAACTTCAGGATCTACAACAGTGCAATTTGCAAGATATTGTAGGGTTCAGCGCTGGTCTCAATTGTCTTAGATAGGACACTCTCCTTCTTCCTCTATAAATTCTCTTCTCTTCCCCTATCTTTAATCCTCCGAGTGAAGGTGTCACATAAGACTACCTTTAGAACCTAACCTAACCATAGGTGGAAAGGGTATGTTGGGATTCTGCTGATGTTTGTATTCACGGGTCCTCATTCACGGGTTTCCCAGGTTTTAGGATTGGGATCACTCTACCCACTTTTTAGACTTCGGGTATAGTGTTGCTAGTCCTAGACAGATTTAGAACATCTGTCAAGGCTTCGACTTCCCACTCATCTAGGCGTTTTACCATAAAAGGCTTAGCTAAACGGATGGTCTTTGAAACTTTAGCGGGCGTAAAAAGTTGTGGTGGTTCCGAGACTGGGAGATAATGTAGCTTGCGAACAATACTCCTTTTCGAATTGTCTTTTTCGTGGTGCTCAATAATCGGCTAAAAGCATGTCATGTTAATAGCAAACATAATCACGACCCGATCATCTTTTTCATAGGTTCGAAAGAGATCGACACTGGATCACAACTTATTCCTGCGCCAAGGTTGCAGTTCTTCAAGTGATCAAGTCAACGGTTGCGCTTGTCTCCATTTACCAACCTTATGATATCACGGTTCAGCTGGACGATCCTGGAATCTTCAGAGTTGGTATTGCGGATCGCATCACGCTCATCTGCTAACCCCACTGCTTCTGCTGGAAAGTGCCGCCTCACTACGAGTATTCTACCAGCAGGGATGAAACGAGTTGCTGTAGCGTTGATGATTAAGCGAAACTTCATCTCTGCTTCGTGCATGTTTGAGGGTCGTTGGAGATCTCTGACGAGATCTACGTACGGCGTTTAGAGGCGATAACATAATTTGGTCGCTTCAGCCTAACGATAATATGCAGGTGGTCTGAAGCTAGAGATACAACTGGAGAAGTTGGACTCATCAATCTGTTTCGCTAGCGTCGCACCTCTTTGGTCTTCCCCAATAAGTGAGTGTTAAAGATCAGGGTGCGCGTTATAGTCCCCATAATCAGCTGTGATTCTCCAGTTGGACAACTGGCCACAGGACATTATAGAGTTCTTATTCCGTGTGTCCTGACCTGACAGCAATGCCTTGAGCCTCTATACTGCACTGAGTTGTGGATGATAAATACCAAGCCTCCACAGTAAATTCTGGTACGGTCTTTTCGGAGAACATTGTACCCGTTTCAACTTTGCAGACTGGAGGTGTTGTAAAGTTTTTTCACGATGTTGTGTTGCTGCATAAATCGAGTTATCTCAGATATTTTGCTTTGGTGCCCATTGCAACTGAACTAAAGAATTGCTATTGCCTCAGGAACTCGGACTGCAATCAATGGTGTTAGCGGCGATGGATTGTGCTGCTGATATTGAAGCTGCCATGGTTGTTGCGATTTCTGGAGGGACGTTGGGAGAGTTGCGAAATCCAACGACGAAGATGATGATGATGTCGAAGAAGACGCTGCGTTTCGCCGTTGTTGGCAGCATGGCACATCGAAACTCTCCGACCACTCCCTGTCATGCCCAAACAAGCGTTGCACTCTAGCTGGATTTGCATATGCTGCAAACGATTCTGGCACACTGTCAAGATCCATGGTCCAGGATTTGTTTCAACTTCGATACGGACTGCTGGAATATATTGCTCCAAAACTAAAAAATTGTGAATATGTTATTGCTGAGCTGAAATCCCTTGGCGGAAAAACCTAGGTTCATTCCGGTACGCAGAACCGACTGTCGTGGGAATGACACGCACAATTGACGCATCTTGGTTAATATTTTTAACTAAAACGCATTTTTATTGCATGAAATGATCTCAATTAGTTTAAAAAAATCACAATTTTCAGACCACAGTTCAATAGAGCATAAAAAATTAGTACCTGGATGACCGAGCCTTGCTCGGACCTTTATGACATGCATTTCGAGGCAAATTTTTAACTTTTCGTATGATATTGCGTGTATGATATGAGTTTTCTTCCGGAGGAACTATTTAAGAGTAGTCGATCTCTTTTCTCTTTTAAATGAAATATGAGTTTTGTTCAAAAGTACCAAAAATATTTTTTTTCTGCTTGGCCTTTTTCCAAAATGTACCTCGTCTTTTTATTTTTCAGCTGATCAAAACGAAATTTAAATTTTGTTTCTATACCTATTACTTTAAAGTTATAACGTTACCAATTTTTTTCCCTTGTTATCCCCTAATTTCAAAAATAGTTCTATATGCATATTTTGTATCAAATGAATTCGGTACGTTTTACTAAAACGCAGTTTATATTTTGTTTTTATTCATATTACTTCATGAGATGTTAAGTTATCATTTTGTTTCTTTTTTTGCTCCCAGAAATCAAAAAAATACCAAATTTTATAATATATAATATTCCTTTCTATATTCTTTGGTTCAAAAGATAAGGGTGGGTTAAAAAATGTACCAAAAAAACTATTTTCGCCGTTTTTTATCCCCTATCGGGCATAGCTTCAAAAAACCTATGATCGCTACTTTACTTTTGTTATACAGCCAATTTTAATTATTTTACATCGAAGGCGTGTTATTGCTAAAGGCTTCTATTGCGCCGCCGATAAAGGGTACTATTGTAATTAATAATGTTCTTCTGTCATCCTTGACTCCCAGTGGTGCATAGGCCCTCAACCATCCTTTTATATCGAACTCTGTTGCGAGATATTAGACATACATCATTCCATGAATAGTTTGCTGCTTGTAACTCCGAATCTATTGACCTTCTTTACATTCTATCAGGTTCACCAACGCGACGGCCGCTTCCCTGTGTGACCAGAGCTTTAGCTTAGAAAACATACGTCATCAGCGTATTCCAAGTCCTCAAGTTGTTTAAATGGTGTCCATTGGATACCGTATCTGCCATTCAGAGCCGTGAGCATTTTGTTTTCAATGACGAGGATAAAAAGTATAGGTGACAAGATACATCCTTGTCTTACTCCAGTAGTAACTTCGAATGGATTATACAATTTACCTTTGTGTAAGATTCGACATTTAAAATCCACGTACATTGCCCGAATTAAGTTCAGAATTTTCGATGGCATGTTACAAATTTCTAAAATTCTCCATGGGTAGCTTCTATTGAAGGGTTTCATAAAGTTGTTAAATTCTAGGAAAATTGGGGTGAGGAATTCATTACATTTCTCTATTCTTACTGTGATTAGGTCAACACAAGATCGATTCTCTCTGAATCTAAATTGATTTTCGCGGAGTGTAGCGGAAACTGCATCGGATATTCTGCTCAAAATTACTTGACTTAGTATCTTGCTCGAAATTAAAAGAAGTGTTATACCCCTGTAGTTATTGCAGTCTTTGGGACACCCTCTTTTGGTATTATGACTGGTATACCTTAATTTCAGGAGGTTAGCAGAGCTTTTTCTTCCCATATTTTACGCATAAATGGTTGCTACAGTCTTGCCGATTCTTCAACATCACATAAAAGCATTTCCGCTGAGATATTGCCATTGCCCGAGGCCTTTATTAATAATATTAAAACAAATTAATTATTACAGAAATTGATGTTGCTGTGACCGGGAATCGAACCCAGGTTGAATATGATACGTTATGCTTAATAGTCAAAGTGCTAAACAACTAAGCCACATTAACCTCAATTTGCACAGCGATAGCCTCATTTCCAAAACATGTCTTATAAATTAATTAAAAAAGTAAGAAAGTGCTATAGTCGGTCAAGCCCGACCATACGATACCCTTCACTGCTAAGGTCAAAGATGCCCTTTTTCTTGTATAAAGACAAATATTTGCAAAATTTTGCCATCATACAAACATTTTCTCAAAACTTATATATTTAAGCTATTTCCGTCATTTGGACTTATATGAGAGCTAGGGTCAAATGTGGAGAGATTATCTTGAAATTTGGCAAATAAACAAATAAACTCGAAATTCTCATTATCTTCAGATTTATAAGCGTTTTAGAGATTTTGTATCATTTAGTGCGTTTTGACTCTTAAGTTTGTATATGAGCTATGGTCAAATGTGGATCGATTTCAACGAAATTTGGTACAGTGTTTTAAATTTCATGAAAAATATTGATATATGTGACCAAAATATCAATTACGGGAAGTGAGAAATATGGGAGGTACCATAAATAATGGACCGATTTTGACGAATTTCAATAGTCGTGGTCCCACTATAAAAAAAATGATCTGTGCCAAATTTTATCAAGTTTATATTATTAAACACCTTTGCATATTATGTCTATTTTTAGAACAGCTTTAAGCTTTTGTTTTTCGTTCTACGTATAATTTTATTTGTTTTACATCGACGGCGTGTTAGTGCTGAGTCTTACCGACAATGGAGAATGCTGTGGTAATTAATAGTACCACAGGCTTAATATGATATGTTATGCTTAGCGCTCTCAATTTCCATAGCGATAGTCCCAATTTTTTTTTTTTTCAAAAATTTATACCTTCAAAAATATACCCTCTAGTAAAATTTTTATCCTAAATTAAATCTAATTCTCCTAAAAAATCTAGATTTCACTAAAAAATCAAAATTCAAGCCAAAATTTCCAGTTTTTTATTAGTTCAATTTTCAAAATACACTTTTCTTATTCTCACAAATTTTTGTTTCAAATCAATTGATATATGATATATCTTGTGACAAAACATTTACCAAATAGTAAAAGCAATTGTCTTGGGATTTTCAGCTTGACAAATATAATTGCACTCATTCTTGCAATTTAAATCATTCATCGAGTACTGACCCTGATGGAACCAAGAATGAACGCAATTCTCATTGCCGAAAGCATTGTCGGGATTTCCGGGTGTAAAGCGATCAAATGTTATGGGTTGACCAGTGCCAATGGAAAAGAATTTACCCTCCTCAGCCAAATCATTAGCGGCCAGCCAATAATAGTTAGTGGGATCGTATTGTTGTCTGCGTATGTAATCATTGACCAGATTAAATTCATCGCTATTCTCATAGGTCACCAAATTGGCATGCATGGTGCGGCACTTTTGGGCAGCACCAAACCAACTGGCCTTAGTGCGAGTCTCGAAATAATAGTATTTGGAACCAAGACGAACAAAAGGTTCGGCATCAACATTGGCAAACCAATTGGGTGGTATACCTTGAAAACAAAAAAAAATAATTTTTAAAATAAAGAATAATTCTTCTTTAGATTTAACTTTACTACTTACCATCATAGGTTGTGGTTTGCAGTCCAGGCAATGCTGCTTCACTCCAATGTAACTTCATGATGATCATCATTATGATGCAGATACTTTCTTGTAGATATTTCAGCTTTAAAGATGCCATCGCTTTTGTTCTTTCCACCTGCAGTTTTAGACACAAAATGTTATTCTTAAGCCTTTGCTGAGGCTTATTTATATAGAAATTCTTCCTCTTTTTGAATCTAGTTTTGTATCCTGTTTTTTATTGGTTGTAGTTGAGACATGTTCTATTTGTTTATTCTTACAAAACTGGATTGAATATGTAAAGTAGAACATCGCATATTTAAATCTAGTTACACCTAGAAAAATTATTGAAAAAATTTGAGCTTCAAAATTAAACTAGAAATCCAATGGAAATTAAAAGAGGATCTATTTTTTTAAGAAGAGAAGTAACATTCAGGCAAATACTGTAGATACAATTGCATATACGAATTGGGTTACTTTCTTTGGAAGGGGGATAGTCGAGAGGTGAAAGGTGGTGAAAAGAAGGGTTACAATTTGTTTTTATATTATTTAACTCTGCAATGTCATGACTATTTTTAGAACACAGATTTTGTGCTCTTTGTTGTTATTTAAACGCATTTTTTTGTTCTACAGCCAATTTTATTTCTTTTACATCGACAGCGTGTTATTGCTGAGGCTTGTCGCCGATGGAAGATGCTGTGGTTATTTATAATATTAATATAAATAATTACAGAAATTGATGTTGCTATGACCGGGGATCGAACCCAGACTCAATGTGATATGTTATGTTGGTATTTCAGCCATAACTTGACGAATGTTGGTTTTTAAGTGCTCAATAGTTAAAGGTTTATCTGCATAAATACGGTCTTTCGCGTAGCCCCACAAAAAAAAATCGAATGGTATCAAATCGCACGATCTTAGTGGCCAGTTGATATCGCCACGACGAGAAATTACGCGACCAGGAAATGTCTCTTGCAAAAAAGCCATATTCGCTAGAGTTGTTTGGCATGTGGTACCGTCTTGTTGAAACCACATATTCTCCAAGTCATATTCTTCGATAATGTGCCGTAAGACAGTCTTAATTTCTGAGAACGACGTGGAATCGACACATTCGGGTCTTCGGCAACACTTTCACTTACATCAGCGATATTTTCAGCGGAACGAGAGAAATGATGATGCACAGGCCTTACAATATTTGTAACCGCTACAGTCTCTTCAAATTTCTTTACAAATCATAATCTCCTCTTAAAGCATGATATGCTGCAGAATTACAATTTTTGTAGCGATCATTTTTCGTCAATATTAGACTTTCAACTGAAAAGAAAAAAATTGGTTTAACAACTCAGTTTGAAAGATGTCGAGATGTCCAGTCCTATACTTTTGAAACCACGAAATGCTTTATTTCTAAATGACCTTCTATATCAAACTTCCAATCCTATCTTCTCTGTGGCAGATGATAGCAGCAATTGTCATTCGCATTCGTTCACTTACAGGTCACGCCTTTTTGACGCTGAGGGAGAACATGAATAATACTTCAAATTCGAACCTAATTTAAATTTTTGAATAGGGTCGTAAGAATAGGCTTAATTTTTATTCCAGAAAATTCTAATGTTGTTCGTCTTAAACTTTTTATAGTATAACTATTGAGGGATCAGAAGCTCATAATGTTCTGGACTCAACACATATTGTAAGTGTCAAATGAAGCATTTAAGTGTCTTGGTTGTATTGGTCGGAATAAACTCACTGCTGAGGTCTTTCCGCTCATTTATGACACTAAAAAATTTTGAACGAATAACCACTTAGGTAATCCCCTGAGCAAAGACAATATAATATAAAGATATTGCATTCCATACATTTTTTCTGTCAAATGTGAAATTAAAGTGGATAAAGAACAATGAAAACATATAAACACAAACAAATATACATTTCATGAGCCGGTGTGTGTGCCTTAGCTTTATCTCATTGAATAATCGTCTCCATTAGTTGTTTCTGAATTAGTAAAAGCGGTAACTCTCCTTTTTATGGGACTTATCGAAAAGACCATACGGCAAATCAATATGTGGAAGTGCAACATCTTATATTATAGAGTCAAAATTTTAACGTCAAAATTTCATCATCCTAAGCAATGACGCGTTTTATAGTTGATCGTCATCACCAATATGGCACTGTAACAGATTTACCTCGAACGAGTACAGCAAAGTGCCAACGAATCACGTTATTGAACGTTCAGCTCAGCTAGGAATGTCACGTACGTCACTATGGCGCAATTTTGAAAAAGATTTACAGTTATACCCATATAAGGTGCATTCGGTAATGTCTAAATTTTGCGGTTAAATTTTAACAGTTGTCCAGAAATGAAATCAACTTTATTGAACATTTGATTATGAGTGATGAAGCTCATTTTAATTTTAATTTCTTTTTTAAATAAGAAGAACTGTATCTAGGCTCTGGGGTTCTGAAAATCCAAACTCAATTGCACCCCATTAGGGGTACAATTTGGTGTGGAATATATAATTCTCTGACAACATTCCAATTGGAACAAGAAGTACTTCTCTCAGACAATGAGCTGCATCCGATTCTATTTTTAGACTCATTGAAAGGGACCTACGTTTTAACTCCGGCTCCGAACGGCAAATGCATTAGCTAGAGAAGTTTTACATAACCTAATACTTAATAACCAGTTGCTAACTGAGTTATGAGGTGAACCGCTGCTGTTTTTGAAAATTTATTTTTTTAAAGTGAGTCTGGCTTGAGTCGAACTTGGGACTACTGGTATGCTAGGCATTATGACTAACCTGCTATACCACGGCGGTTCACTGGTGTTGGATTACATCTGAAAACATTATTCGGCCTTACTTCTTCGAGAATTAAGATGGAAGTGCTGCAACCGTAAATAAAGAGTAGAAAAGAAGAGATTGAAGAAAGAGGAAGCGAAAAGAAAAATATGGGGGACGAAGGAGAA
Organism: Stomorhina lunata; assembly: GCA_933228675.1. Lineage (NCBI taxonomy): Eukaryota > Metazoa > Arthropoda > Insecta > Diptera > Rhiniidae > Stomorhina > Stomorhina lunata. Next base: position 66,959,458 of record OW121743.1, read on the forward strand.
TGCCCTATCAAAGCCATCTGAGTCCAGTGATAAACCCTACAATATCATGCAGTTTGCACAGTTGCAGATCCTGAAGTTCAGCATGGAATCTACTGCCTAGATGTCTGAGCCTCTTATTTTGGAGTCTTGACCAGTGACAGAGAATGTGTTCTACCGATTCAGACGAATCCTCATCTAGACATAATCTGCAGAGTTCCGGAATGCTACCATCCCACCTATTAAACCTACAATTTAAGGCACAATGTCCCGTTAAGAACCCTATACATTTTCTTAAGCTTGTCCTATTCAGACCTAATAGAATTTTGGTTCCACTAATGTCCAGTTTAGGCCATAGAGCTTTTGATGTCCTACACGTTACCATTTTCCCCATGACTTTAAGGTTTCCTGGATTAAGACTTAATGTCCAAATAAAAGTGACAGATAGGTGGAACAATGTCTGTCACTTTTTGACTCAAGTCTTGGCTAAAGCCTTGTCTAGCGACTTCGTCCGCAACTTTCTTGCCAGTGATGTCGCAATGACCCGAAACCCATCACAATCTAATCCTATAGCTGAATGATTAAAACAAGTAAGAAATTGCTACAGTCGGTCAAGCCCGACCATACGATACCCTTCACCACTAAGGTCAAAGGTGTTCTTTTTCCTATATAAAGACCAATATTTTCAAAACTTTCCCATCATACAAAACTTATATATTTAAGCTGTTTCCGTCATTTGGACTTATATGAGAGCTAGGGTCAAATGGACCGATTATGTCGAAATTTGACAAATCGATTACAGCTGTAAGATTCTATGCCTATTGGTATACTAAAAGGTGGGTCTAAGACAAATATTTCTATGCGTTACTTACATCAGCACAAACTTATAATAAATACCCTTTCCACTTATGGTGGTAAAGGGTATCTTATCTTATATTCTTAAACTAGCAATAATTGTATGTATATATATATATATATATATACATACAATTATTGCTATATATGAAAACGGCTCTAACGATTTTGATAAAATTTGGACAGTGGGTACCTTTTTTGATGTACAGGTCGAAGAAGAAGGGACTTTTGGAACCTTTGCCTCTAAGAGGGTAAAAACGGGTAAAAATGGGAAACAATCGAAAACGTCATATCTCCTAAAGTAATAGGTATAGAAATAAAATTAAAATTACGTTTTAGACAACTATGAAAATAAGCGTACAGGTGTTTGGTACTTTTTTGAATCTATGTCTGATAAGGGGTAAAAAAGGGTGAAAATAGTTTTTTTGGTACTTTTTTAACCCACTCTTATATTTTAAACCAAAGAATATAGAAAGAAACTTTGTACTGCAGTCAATAGATGTGGAAGAAATATTGAACACGTACTTGGCACTTTTTTGATTTTTGGGACAAAATGGGTAAAAAAAGGGATAAAATGATAACTTAACATCTCAAAAGTAATATGAATAGGAATTATGTTAACTGCGTTTTAATAAAATGTACCGAATTCAATTGGTACCAAAGAAGTACCAAATAAGCATATGGAACTTTTTGAAAGTAGTGGATAAAAAGGGGAAATATTATAACTTTTAAACAAATGAATTTTTGTATGTATGTTCTTTGTGGAATAGTAAACTGTGAATTTGATCATATTGTGCTCTTTAGCGAAGATGTTACGGATAAGCCGGGGAAGGTTTTTAAGTTGGTAAGACTAATTTCCGTTAGGTTGCGCCACTGAAAATTACTAAAAATTAATTAAATCGTAAACTGTATATTTGATCATGCTATGATCTTTAGCAAAGTCGTAGCGCATGAGCCGGCAAAGGTTTTTTAGTTGGTGTGAATAATTTCCGACAGGTGACGCTACTGAAAATTACTCAAAGTCAATTCATTCGTAAGCTGTACATTTAATCATGCTATAATTTTTAGCAAAGTTGTTGCGGACAAGCCGACGAAGTTTTATTTATATGAATGACCAAAGTCCCACAGGTGGCGCCACTGAAAATTACTCAAAATGAGTTAAATCGTAAACTGTGCATTTGATCATGTTATAATCATTAGAAAAGTTGTTACGCATAAGCAGACGAAGGTTTCTTAGTTGGTATGAACAACTTCAGGTGGCGCCACTGAAAACTACTCAAAATAAATTAAATCGTAAACTGTTAATTTGATCTGGCTGTAATCTTTAGCAAAGTTGTTGCGCATGAGTCGACGGAAGTTTCTGTTGGTATGACCAATTTCCAAAATTTTTCAAAATGAGTTAATCTGTAAACTATGCAATCTATGTGTTGATCGAAAAAAATAAATAAAATAATTCGAAATTAACTGAATATTTGCACAAAATGCTTATCACAAAGTTCCGAGCAAGGCTCGGTCAACCAGGTACTAAAGAACTATTCGACATTTTTTAACTAGTTTGGAGGTGATAATATATCCCCTGTCTATCGACGTATATAGCCACTATTTTCAAATTACCAATGAATCTTCTATATATATAAAAATTAATGTTTGTCTGCATGTCCTTGATCATGTTATGGTTTTAAGAAAAGTTGTTGTCAATGAGCCGAAGAACATTACTAAGTTGGTATGACCAAGTTCCGACAGGTGGCGCCACTGAAAATTACTCAAAATGAATTAAATCGATCATGTTATAATCTTTAGCAAGGTTGTGGCGCCTGAACCGACGAAGGTTTCTTGATTAGTATGATCAATTTCGGGCACTGAAAATTACTCAAAACTAATTAAATTGTGCTTTTGATCATGATATGATCTTTAGCGAAGTTATTGCGCATGAGCCGACAGAGGTTTCTAAGTTGGTGCAGTTAATTTTTGGTATATGGCTTCACTGAAAATTGTTAAAAATCGTAAGATATGCATTTGATTATGTAATAATCTTAAGAAAAGTTAAACGAAGGTTTATAAGTTATAGCGACTATTTTTCACCAGATGGCGCCACTGAAAATTAATTGAAACGTAAACTATGCATTTGATCATTTGTTGATCGGACAAAATCAATAAAATGATTTTAAATTAATTGGATATTTGCGTAATGTTTTTCCTTCTAACTTATTTCAGTTTGGCGGAACAGCAACGCGAGCAGGGTACAGCTAGTTCTTTATAAAAACGTTTTATAATTGGACTTTCTTTAACAATCTATAGTAAAAATGTTTTCTTAAAATTAATTCAAAAAAAAATGTTAATGGAATGGTTACTTTTTGGTGCGAACGTCTACATTTGCAGTTCATTTAACCCCTCCTTTTAGTGAGATAATTATTGTGTTTTTGTAATTATGACATTCTTGAACATCCTTTGTCAAAAATTCACTGGTTTCAAAATTGTTTTCATGAATGATAAGTAATTCAAGACAAACAAGAAGATACTCATTCATAATTCCTTTGCATAAAACCAGTTATACCGGTCAAATTGTTGTATTTCAAACTTAACCAAAAACTAGGGCCCTTTCATAGCGAAGACACAAACCTGAAGACAAGTAAATAAAGCAACAAATATTAAGAGTATTTGGGAGAGTATTAGATGGAAAGAGAGAGAAGTGAAATTTTAACTAAAAACAAAAATAAACAATTACTAGTTGCGCTCTTAAAGCAGGGAATAATGAAGATGTTAAATGAAAAATGCGTGGATTGGATTGGAAATGAGTTAAAATAAGGGAATTTTAGGAATTTTTAAAGAAAATTTTGTTTGAGAAAATGTTAAATTTAGGTCTCAGGGAAGTTTTGTTTAAACAAATTTTAATTTTTGTTTGATAATAAACAAAAGAAGCAACAACTTTAGAGTAAAAGTGAGAGTGATAAAGTGTGTGAGAGCAGAGAGTATTTATTTCAAAAAATGCATTAAATTATTATTACGTTAAAATGAGCATGAGCATGAATTTGAATGAGCTACAATTTTGGTCTTTAAGAGACCAAAACAAAATTGTAAACGTTTGGATAGAACGTTTGGAATGATTGGATTGGATTGGACTGAAGTGAATTGAGTACCAGCCAAAAAGAAGTGTATCTTATTAGACAAAAAGTTTTAGACGTTTTTAATTCAGTCTACGAAGAGATTTCAAAGCGAACGGATGGAATTGAAAAATAAGAAAATAAATTGTTAATTTAACTAACGGTTGTCATATAGAAAAATTAAATAAAAAAATAATATTTAAATGACAAAATAGTAAAAAAAGAATTGAAGGAAAAAATTTTTTGAAGGAAAAAATTTTTGAAGAAAAAATTTTGAAAAAAAAATTTCAATGGAAAAATTTTTGATGTTAAAAAAATTTTGCTGTGAAAAATTTTAACAAAAAAAAAAAAAAATTATTCAAACAAAAAGTTAACGAAATATTTTAAGAAAATATTTAATTGAAAAAGTGCATGTGTACGTGTTATTAAGTATAAATTTGATTTTTTTTTAAGCAATTCAAAAGATACAATTCTTTTATGAAAGAAATTCAAAGTTAAAGAAAAAATCCAAGAAAATTTTGTTAAACTTGTTAATTGTATTAAACAAAACAAAACAAAAGTAGAAAAATTATTTAAATGTTAGAAAAGAAAATCAATATTTGCGTAACAACAAATGGAAAATAATCAGCCAACAAAGAGGAATATGGATTAAATAAAGAAAAAAGGCCACAAAAATAATTTAAATATTTAAACCAAAACTGAACCAGGAATTTATATTCCAAAGAAAATTTTTACTTAAATTTAGAAAAAAAAAACTTAAAAGAAAAATTAAATTTTTATCTTAGTATCTATTAGATAATCATTGAAAAGAAAAGTTGACTGCTACTAATTTGAGACGTCTGTCCATCCATTCAACCGTCCGTCTGCTTGTCTCAACAAAATTTCCCTTTAATTTATTCCTATAATTTTTTCAGTTTTCTCTAAAGGTTTTAAACTTTTTTTGTTTTGTTAATTTCTTTTGAACAAAATAAAAAATTTTTTACAATGACTGTAAAATTATTATGCAAATTTAAAAAAAAAAATTAAAAATTTTTTTTTTCAAAAAATCTCATTGAACCCAAAACATGCTTTTGCGTCAGCTTTTGTCTATTTCATTTCGTTTTTCCACCTATTTCAATACTATTTCCTTTCATCTTCTTTTTATATCCTTTATTAGTTCCTTTATTGTTAACTTCTAATTCGTTTCGGTTTTACTCGTTCTTCTCCTACTCCCCCCTTGCCTAAAATATAGATTTCCGCATGACTCTCATATGGTTTTTGTGTTGCCCCTCTCTGCCAAAAATTTTGTTCTTCGCTAACCTTTTGGTTCCTTTATGGATTTTTGTGTCTGTTTTTTGTTTTTTTTTTTTGCAAATCTCTAGAAAAGATAATGTCAAGTTTTTGGCTTTTGGTAAAGTATGAGGACACCCTACTCCTTGTCTATTGGCAAGTTGTAAAATTTGTCTCTGACATTAGGGAGTTTTTTTTGTCTAGTCTGGAATTTTTAAAAAATGTCTCCTAAATGACGAAGTCTTTTTTCGCGTTGGGTTTGGAAGCAGATAAATTGTAATTGAATCATCTGTATCAGACTGTAAAGTATTGGTTTAATGTACATTAGAGCGGTTCGCCTTCCATATAAAAATAAAGTTTTGTCAGTCACACCCTAGGATTAAAGATACTGATAATAACAAATACCGCCCTTTTAGTATTTGGTTCACTGTGTCGGCATTTTAAGTCCGACCATTACATTAAATATATCGGTGTTTGCGGGTCTTTAAGGGCTACATTTCTCTTTGATAGTTTTTTACTACGAAGTCAATTTATAGTTATAACTTTTAAAAATGAATCGAATTTTGACATAGTAGTAAAAAACAATCAAGGAGAGACATGTAGCCCTTATAGAGCCGTGAACACCTACATATAAAGTGTTATGATCGGACTAAAGATGGCGACACAGTTAACAAAATACACAGTTCAACAAAATAAAAAGGGCGGTATTTCTAGGGGTGTTAAACAAATAAAAAAAATTATTATTTTTACATTATCTTTAATCCTAGGCGGTGACTGACTCAACTTTTATTTTCGAACCACTCTAATGTACATATTTAACATTTCAAAACGATATTTAATGAATTGAAAAATGGGATAAAAAGTAGCTTTTAAAATTTGATTGATAAGGACTTAAACTGTAACTCATAACTGATGGAATTATGGCCTATAACACTTTGTTTTTAGTTTGCGAAAAAATATAGATTTATAAAAAAATAGAGATTTATAATTCGAATTTCTTCGATTTCGTTTAAAATCAAAATATATATTCTTCTTTCATCTCCAGATTTCATTGTGTAAAAATCAGCCTCATATCGGGTGTTTTTTATTGAGGTATAGAACTTTAAGTTGGCATCACTTTTTTAACTGGCGGCCATTTTGTCAGCTGTCAAGTGATTAATATTTAGTTTGGTTTGCCATTTCATCATGAACAGGTTGGCAAAAGAACAACGCTTGCGAATCGTGCAAATTTATTTCGAAAATAATGGTTCAGTTCGCGAAGTTTACCGCAAGCTCCGTCCATTTTATGGTCGACACAATCGTCCATCAGAGCAATTAATTCGGTTAACCATGGATCGTTTTCGCACTACGTTTATTCTATGTGATAATACGCATCCGCAGCGACGTCGAACAGTGCGCACCGAAGAAACAATTGCCGCTGTAGAGCAAAGTGTTGAAGAGGACCCGAATGAATCGATTCGCCACCGTGCACAGCAATTGGAGCTTTGTCCATCAACTTTATGGAAGATTTTGCGCAAAGATCTTGGCTTGCGACCTTACAAGATCCAGCATGTGCAAGAATTAAAGCCGCGAGACCATGCAATGAGATTGATCTCGATGCTGATTTTCATCGCAAAATTTTGTTCAGTGATGAGGCTCATTTTTGGTTGAATGGCTACGTCAACAAGCAAAATTGCCGCATTTGGAGTGAAGAGAATCCACATGAGACCCTTAAGACGCCATTACATCCACAAAAACTGACTGTTTGGTGTGTTCTATGGGCTGGTGGACTCATTGGGCCATACTTCTTCCGAAATAATGCTGGAGAGTCAGTTACCATAAATGGAGACCGGTATAGAGCCATGATAACCGACTATTTTGTTCCCCAATTGGATGGCATGAATGTGGATGAGTTGTGGTTCCAACAAGACGGCGCTACATGCCACACAGCGCACGTCACAATTGATTTATTGAAGGAAACATTCGATGAGCGCATAATTTCGCGGAATGTACCTGTCAATTGGCCACCAAGATCGTGCGATTTGACACCACTGGATTATTTTCTTTGGGGATATGTGAAGTCGCTCGTCTACGCCAACAAACCAGAAACGTTAGGGGACTTGGAAGCCAAGATTTGTGGCGTTATTGCCAACATACGGCCCCATATGCTCGAAAAAGTAGTTGAAAATTGGACCTGTAGAATTGGCTTTATTCGAGCCAGCCGCGGCGGCCACATGCCCGAAATCATATTTAAACATTAATGGCATAAAATTATCCTTCCAATAAAGCCAAATTGATGGACATTAAAACGATTTTCTTGTGTTTTATTTCAATTCAAAGTTCTATACCTCTAAAAAAAACACCCATTATCTTATAACGTTTTTATAGGCTCCCAAAGTTGAGCGTCTCGGGTATTTTTGTGAAAAAAATTGGCAACGTTTACGACTCAATAACTTTTGAACGCATTGTCAGATTTTCATGAGTTTGACTTTGAAAAGGATTTTAATTTTTCTTTTAGATTATCGAATAAAATGTATCTTTTATACTTTCTCTTACCATAAAAAATGTCCTTAAATTTTCCGAAAAACGGTCAGTAAAATGGGCAACTAAGTTGACTTTATTCAGTAAAAATTTCGTTATGGGCTGACCACGGGTTCTAAAGTTACAGGGATTTTTCTTTATCAGCTCACAAGTTTTCATACAAATTAATTGGGTTTTAATATTTTTTTCAATTTATCGCATTTAACAATTTCAAAAAAAAAAATGATTGAACTGAACATTATAGAGTGGGACGAAAAATTTTAGAATTACTCTTGCCTAATTTTTAGTATTTTTCCTATCAAAATATGATTTAACACTTTACATGTCACATGTGTTTTGCTCCGCGGACCCATAAGAAAAATATTTAACCCAAAAGTTTAGGGATATTCGAGAAAATCTTTTCAGTCTAATTAAAATCGAGTTTAAAAAGTGTACAGGTAATACGGTACACCCTATGTTACCGATTAACTCCTGAGTCGATTAAACGACGTTCGTTAGGCTGATTGGCTGGACATCCGTGTGAGCTTGTGATCAAAGCATTATATCGGGTACCTCCCACATGGCAGTCTTTCCAGAATGAAGTTTTTTATCCCTTAAATCCAAATTTTGCTGGAAACAGCCCATAACATATATCGGTCCACAATTGACCCTAGCTCACATATCAGACCCTCTGCCGGAAATTACATACTAGGTGGAGTAAAATGTAACGTCCTTGGAGACCAGAAGGCTCTGCAAAAAGGTTATGGTGCCCTTAAGACCATTCATATTTAGGCAGACATGCAAAATTTCAATGCTACACTGTATTTAGTTTTTACGCAAAAAGGCCAATAGTTAGAAAACAAGAGCAACGCCTGATCCAAACATGTAGTATTGTTTGTCTGTATAAAGCTGAATTGCTGGAAAACAATTGCAAGATCGGGTTCAAACATCTAGTATAGTTTCGAACTAACTTAAACAGATCAACACGATTTATCTGTGTCTTATTTTAGAAATCTGAAAATCTCGATAAATTAATGCACGGATGACATTTTATTTTTGTTAAGAACAAAATAGGTTGCTGAAAGAAGGATGAAGAATGTTTTGAATCTGACATTACTTACTTTGGCTTTGAGATCTGCAGTTGTTTGTTGTTTATTCTTATACACCTAAGATAAAAAACACCAAAAAAGTTTAAATGCAACATTTCGGGATGCATTGGACGTTTTTGGATCTTATGTGTATTGGTATCTTCCCAAATTTAACAATTTGCTATTTTCACGTACACTTTCAACCAACTTTGCATCCGTCGTTTAACAATAGATGGCTGTAGCGGTAAGTGGTAGTCGAAATAAACGCCTCAGCTTAGGAGACAAATTCACGCCTTTTTCTGCAGGTTTTAATTTACTGTTTTAATACAAAGAAATCTGCGGCTGATTCTTATCGATTGCTCACAAATACATATGGCGAGGCCGCTATTAGTAGGAGAATATGCTAAGGGTGGTAATATCCCAGCTATGCTTTCATGTCGACGGTCAATCCGTATTCTATATTTGGTGGGACCAACTCGACGAAGTGTATTATGAGTTGTTAAAAGCGACTGAAACAATCACAGGCGATTGTTATCGAACGCAATTAATGCCTTTGAACTGAACATTAGAGACATGATAAAATGATTTTACAGCATGACAATGCTCGACCCCATGTTAAGCGGTTAAGACATACTTGGAAACATTAAAATAGGAAGTTCTAAACCACTCGCCGTACTCTCCAGACGTTGCCACCTCGGACCACCACTTCTTTCGATCAATGACTCAAGTCATTTCTGACCAGCACTTCCTGGCCTTATGAATAATTAAAAAATTCGATCGATTTGTGGATCGATTAAAACGATGATCAGTTTTTTTAACGTGGTATTCGGGCGCTGCCCGAATGATGGTATAATGTAGTGGCCAGCAATGGACAATATCTTAAATCATAAACGTATAATCAGTTTCTTACTATTAAGCCTTGCACTTCGAAAAAAAACATCGTAGGTATTGATCAAGTCTATTGAAGTGGTAAAGGAATATAGAGTTAAGAGTCTCTGCGGAGAGTTAGAAAAATGTTAAAACTCTTAGCCGAGAAATTAAAGAAATTAAAATAATTAATTTATTTAGTTAACTCAGAACAAAAATCTCAACAAATTCAGCGAGCAAATTGTGTGAAAAATAGAAAAATGTAATAAAACAAAGTCATTAAGTTTATGATTTGGAGCTTTGTTATTTGCACCTTTTTGAGTGGTTGCTAAGCTAATACAATGGTGGTGATCAAGGGTGAAAATCTTTCATCAAGTGCTTGGAAACTCGGTTGATTATCTAAAACTATTCTGCTTCAGACAATCGAGTCCTTATGCAACGCGACGTCATTGCTCGAACGATCTTAGAGCCTAGGCAGAGTTACCAAAATCTAATCTAGTTCCGACAATCGAGTTCGAACAGCTATAGTTTCACTTAAAGCGGCGTCGTTTCTTAACTGATTCGAATCTTTGTAACAACATAACATTTAAAATTATTCAATTTCAAAAAGTCATCATGAGGTTTTCCGGTAAATTATAATGGGTTTCTTCGTCCTCTCTGTAAACAGCCACATCCGCTTGACTATAAATTTGGAAGATCGGATTCGTTAATTCGACGAACAATCAAACGGAACATGGTTTTCGAAACATAGATGTTAGCACGCGAAGGTTCTAAATTCTTTGGAAGGTCGTCTAATAGGGGCTTTACAAATTTCAATCATTTGGCGAATTACCAGAAGCCCCAAGAATCAGTAAGAGAAATGACGGTGTTTATGAGGAACTTTCTAGACTCATATTACTTTGGCATACAAGGCGTTCACCGCTACACGTAGCGAACCAGTAACAGGGGTCTTGTTGTTAAGACAAATTCTAAATGGCTTGAGTAGACCTTTTTTTGGCCAAAAGGAAATTTTTACATATTAAGGATGATAACACTAAGGATCTTAACTCAGATTAGAAACAATTAAGCGACTATTTGTGGCCTTTCTACTACTGAATGTTAAATTACACAAACATTTGCTATTTTCTTATACCTAACAAATATTTCTGCGAACATTTCTATTAATACAAAGGTTTTTTATTTAGAGGACAAAGCCATATTTCGAAAATCCGAGACCTTTTGAAAAACGCTTTGCTTGACATTTTAAAACTATCTATAAATTACATCATACAGTTTTTTTTTTAATGCAAATATTTCTCAGGTCCTTCACAGTAGCTTAAACCCTTTAAAACAAAAGCTCTTTTCAATAAATGACATTCATATTCTTTTTCATTTCAGTCTTAAACACACAAAAAAACAAATCGACCTAAATTCTAATGCATTAAAACAATTCCGTTTCTTTTTACGGCTAAAGCTTTTTATGGAAATAATGTAGGGTAATGTAGGTTCGTACTTGACCGTGAATAATTTCCTTTTCTACTTTTCTTCTTCCTTTTTGTTTTGTTTTTCTGCTTCTTAAGTTTCGTTTTCTTATATTATATTTTAACGTGTTTTTGTTACGTTTTGTTTTGGGTTTTTTCTTGTTTCTTTGCCCTTTTTTTTGTCAAGCTTTAGTGGTTTCTCTGCAAGAAGAGCTTCCTGCACTTGTATCTTTTTGTCGCGCCCTTTTTGTTTATTTTTGTTGTTGGCTTTTTTTTCACAATTCTCTTCTGGTGAACTCACTTACTCACACGCACACATACACACTCTTTCGTTCTTCAGTGAGTTCTTATTTTTTAAGAGTGTGTGAGTAAGTACTTTTTATTGTTATTGTAAATTTCATGTGATTTTTTTCAACAACAATGAAAGCAACAAAAAATGAAAGAAAAGTATCTTAACGAGCGTCTGTCTATCTTTTAACATGAGTAAAAAGTATCTTTACGATTTGCACATATTTCACTTACCTTTCGTAGGGGGTTTGAGCTATCAGCTTTCGGTATTAAAAGTACGCACGGAATATTTAACTTTATTTATGCTGATATTACTTGTTTTTTTAATTTTGTTGGGCATTTCCAAAACAAAAATCATTGGTCCCACTTCCGTTTCCCAATTCCGGTGAATTATAATTTATCGGAATATTATGATACGTAAAAAAATAAAAAAAAATTGCCAAATTTAATTTCGATATAAACAAGTAAGAAAGTGCTATAGTCGGTCAAGCCCGACCATACGATACCCTTAACCACTAAGGCCAAAGTTGTTATTTTCCTATATGAAGACAAATAATTGCTAAATTTTGCCATCATACAAACATTTTCTCAAAACTTATATATTTAAGCTGTAAGTCCAAATGACGGAGACTTATATAAGAGCTAGGGTCAAATGTGGACCGATTATCTCGAAATTTGGCAAATTGATTACAGTCGTTACAAAAATTATGTTTGCAAAAAATAAACTTAAAATTCTCATTATCTTCAGATTTAAGAGCGTTTTAGTGATTTTTGTCTCATATAGTGCGTTTTGGCACATAAGTTTGTATGGGAGCTATGGTCAAATGTGTACCGATTTCAACGAAATTTGGTACAGTTATTTAAGTTTACATAAGCAGTATTTTTTTTTTAAATTTCATGACAAAATATTGATATTTGTGGCCAATATATCAATTCCGGGAAGTGAGACCTCTGGGAGGTACCAAAAATAATGGACCGATTATGACGAAATTCAATAGCCATGGTCCCACTATCAAAAAAAATATTTGTGCCAAATTTCATCAAATTATCTTTAGAATTGCGACCTGTACTTTGATTACATGGTTTACATGGGGGTCCAGCCAGTCGTCCAGACGGACTGACATTGCTAAATCGACTTTGAGAGTGATTCTAAGCCTATTGGTATACTTAAAGGTGGGTCTAAGAAAAATATTTCTATGCGTTACATGCATCAGCACAAACTTATGCATTGAACACATAGACAACAGCAGGCTACGGGCTACAACCTGTCAAAATTAGAATACAAATAGAAATAAATTTTTTAGAGTCGACACAGCTACACGACTACCGATCACCGTTGTAGCTGTAGCCAAAATTAAACTATTTTCTATTTTTGTTGGCGACAATAATAGATTTAGTGCTGTCAACACCATATAATATTGAAATAAACGAGCGATTTAAACCACTTGACTTTATTTATCATAAATACAATGGAGAGAATTTATGTAAACAATTTACATACTTATCAAATATTTATATATTTAATGCATATAATAATATCTAATAAAATATTATGTAACAATTTATATTTATATATCTCTAACTCAATATAAGTAAAATTTTAAAAAGTTATTTTTCAAACTGTCTAACCCACACGCTACGTGCGCTAGAGCTACGTAGTTCATGTTATATTAAAGCCCAGTATGTTCTTTATAAAATTCATTATATAAAAGAGCATACTTATATCTATATTGTTTAAAGTCGGTTGCAGAAATAAGTTTATAGTATATTATAGCTCTTAATCCATTATAACGAATATTATATAGAATATGTAAGAATATAAAAGATATTTTCTGTAGCTTTTGTTTGATACCAAAAAAGTTAATACCGGATATAAACTTCTAAAGTTATACCGTATTATGTTTGAAATTTAAAAAGCGCATAACTCTTAAACTATAAGAGATCACACCAAAATCTTTCTATAATTTTTTCTAAAGTTATACCGTATTGTTCTTGAAATTTAAAAAGCGCATAACTCTTAAACTATAAGAGATCACACCAAAATCTTTCTATAATTTTTTTTTGATACAGACTATCAGGTACAGAAAAACCGATGATTTCGGAGATTAATTAATAAAATGAATTTATGTCGTTTTTATTAAAATTGAAATTGTTATTTTGTCCATCTTATAAACGCGACATTGGCACCACTCATAAACAGATGTTTCGAAATGTAGCTGCCGTCTTAAATGTATCTGCCGTCCCAAAATAATTAAGTAGCTGACTACGAGGCGACGATTGCAGCCAACGACTTTTGTAGTCGGTGTTCGTGTAGCCTGCTGCTGTCTATGTGTTTAATGCATTATAATACCCTTTCCACCTATGGTGGTGAAGGGTATAATGAATGGTTCGAATTTTTTTGGAACCTCCCTTTTGTTATTAATATTTTTGTTATTTATTTGAATACTTGTTTTCACAATTTTGTGTTTTGTTTGTAACAAAAATGGTTTATATTTAGAATTGTTGTCGTCATCAAAATTTTCTTATCGTTGTTCAATATTTTTTTACACAATTCTTCCGTTTCTCAATTTAAAAATAGTACTTAATTAAAATTTTACCTGTTACAATTTTTAGTAATAGGTATTTTTATTTAAGTGTTCTTTCAGTAAAATATTTGTACATACATAGGAAATTTTTTCTAAAAAAAATTCAAGGAAATTTGATAAAAAATTATTTAATAAAACATTTTTTTGAATATTGTTTAAATAAAAATAAAATTTTTCCATAAAAATTTTTGCTGGAAATATTTAGTTTGAAGGTTTTTCTATATGACTATTTTCTGAAATGAAAGTATTTCTGAAGTATTTATCTCTCGCTCAATTAATTAAAACAAGTCAAAATTAAGTATAGTCTGACAAGCCCGTACCTATGATACCTCCTAAACCACTAAGATAAAAAGACCGATAGCACTAGTCAACGAAATTCATATTTTAGTCCATACCACCAGAAGCCGATGAATTTTTTTAATTTTCGTAAATACCACGATCATTAATAAAATTCGTAAATTTGAGTATTAAAGTCATTCAGTTGGAATTTGGACGATAACAGAGTTGGTTGTTCCCGCTTTGTTAAAGAAACGACAAAAACAAAATAGGCAAAAACAAATCAAAATCCAATTTATAGCAACAAAATACATGGTTCGAGAGAACAAAGAACATTATTGCCACGACGATATTATTTTTGTAAACATTGGGAATATTTTTGTAAATATTGGGAATATTTTTCAAATCAGAAATAAATTTTAATATTAAACAATTTTAGATTTTTGTAGTTTTTAGATACAGTGTTTTTTTCGATCCAAAAATTTTTTTATAGAAAAATTTTTAATAAATATATTTTTCTTTGCAAAATTGTTGGATAAAAATTATATTTTATGGAAAAGTTTTCGACATGTTTTAAAATAAACAAGGTACAAGGAAGATGAAAACTGAAAATTGCTTGTATTGTGTTCAATCAATGATCTACGCCTTTACTTATGGTTTATGAACATAATTCTTAAAGGCTTTGTTTGTAAAATAAGTAATAATGCGAGGTTTTCGATCTGCCTAAATTGGGGATAATCCTCCTGACGAAATGGGCTAACCAACCATCGAAACGCTTCGAGGAATTTTGGTTTCTCAGCAAACATTTTTTTTAATCAATAAATTGGTCTGTTACATTAATAAATAAATGTAACAGATTTGAGATCAAATGCGAATACTTTTCTTTCAAAAAAATTTTCTATAGAAAATTTTTTGATACAAAATTTTCTTAGAAAAATTTTTGATAAAAAAATTTTTGATAGAAAAATTTGTGATAAAAAATTTTCTATAGAATAATTTTTGATAAAAAATTGCATAAAAAAAATGTTCTATAGAAAAATTTTTGTAAGAAAATTTTCAATAGAAAAATTTTTGATAAAAAATTTTCTATAGAAAAATTTTTGATAAAAAAATTTTCTGTTGAAAAATTTTTGTTAAAAAAAGAAAGAAAATTTTTGATAAAAAAATTTCTTATAGAAAAATTTGTGATAAAAAATTTTCTATGGAAAAATTTTTGATAAAAAAATTTGCATAAAAATAATGTTCTATAGAAAAATTTTTGTAAAAAGATTTTCTATAGAAAAATTTTTGATAAACTAACCTAACTGATCTTCAAAATATCTTCACTACCTATATCCGATCGAAAATGGAATACAATTCTCATGTATGGGCGGTGCTTCAAAATGCAGTTTTTAGTTTCTCGACCGCGTTCAAGAAAGTCCGAAAGTGCTCATCGGTGACAGCAGAGTATCCAACTCTATTGATTCACTAAAGCACCGTCGCAATGTGGCTTGTGTCACACTGTTCTATCGGTACTACTTCGGATTGTGTTCTAACGAAGTCAGGGGTCTCGTCCGCTAAACGCGCACCACAAAATCTATCCAATTTTATTTAATCACAGTTTTATTAAATTAAAATTTACCAAGTATCGTCTCAAATTATGCCAAAAACATATGGTTTTTACGAAATTACGCCGAAATGGTACAAGATAACGACCTCACCTTTTTTGTGTTTTATTGTCTTATTTATTTGCTTTGATGATGGAGAAAACTCTTAATTTGTAATATTTGTTGAACAAAATTTTTAAAAAATTAAAAAAAGGAATTAAAAAGTTTAACTGTAGTGTATTGCACTAAGGTCCTAATTTATTACAATTATTTACTTTTGTAATAATTGGTTTCTGATAAAACCAAACCTTTCCTCGATGTGTTTCTATGGTTGGTTAGACCATCTCTTTTGGAGAATTATCCCTAATTCTAGACAGAGCGAAAACCACACGGGGGACAGAATAAATAAAAATTATTGTGTCCAACAATTATCAACATAAAGCGAAGATTATCATCTGAACAGAGACACACAAAGATTTTTCAGTTTTATCTTTTCTTTTGTTGTTGCTTTTTTGCCGACTAAGACAAAAGTGCTATTTTAAATTTTAAAACTTGGCACAGGTGCAGCCGTTTATTTTTTAAAAAGGTTTATCAAAAATTTTGGAACATCAAACATTTAATTAAAAAGTTTTACTGTGGTGTATTGCACTAAGATCTCAATTTATTACAAATTTTTATTAAAAAAAACTATTTATTTTTTTTTGATAAAACCAAAAAATGTTGACTTTTGAAACCGACCTGAGAAAAATTTACCATTTTTCAATATGAAAAAAACAAGATAAAGTCAGTTATTTCTTATCAAGATAAAGTTTTGTAAACGCTTAAGTTATCGGGGTACCTTGGTGTTCACTTAAGGTTTTAAACGTCAGGATATAAAAATACTTTAATTATATTTAAAATTAAGGGTTCACTATTTTTTTTTGCACCAAAATGTTTAATTATTCCTAAGAACGCACTTTTCTGGTAGTATTTGAAAATTTTGTTACTCTTATATCCGCTTAAAATATATCCACAAAATTCTTATGTTCGTTTTGGAAAAATAAACCATAAATTTTCACTCTCTTAAATTATATTTATTTGTCGTTTGAACTTATCACGTTTTCAAGTCGCGTGCGTGTTTAAAAATACTCACATATAAATAAATAAATAAATAAACCAAAATAACGTAACTAAATATAAATAAATAAAATTAAAGGAGAAAAAAATTTAAGTGAAAATTTTGAATTTTAAATAAAAATTTTATTTCAAGAAAAAATTTCTCTATAAAAATATTTTAAGTAAAAATTGTTCTATAAAAAATTTCAGTGAAAATTTTTTCTAAGAAAAATTTAAGTGAACATTTTTCTAGAACAAATTTCAATTGAAAATGTTTCTTTAAAAAATTGTAAATTTTTCTATAAAAAATTTTAGACGAAAATTTTTCTTTAAAAATATTTTAACCGAAAATGTTTCTTCAAAAATATTTTAATCGATAATTTTTTTTATAAAAAAAATTTTACGAAAAATTTTAACCGAAAATATTAAAAAAAAATTTTAACCGAAAATTTTTCTTTAAAAAAAAAATTTAACCGAAAAGTTCTCTTCAAAAATATTAATAATAATACAACCGGAAATTTTTTTATAAAAAAATTTTAAACGAAAATTTTTCAACAAAAGAATTTTAATTTTTTAAAAATTAAATTTTTCAAAAATAGACTATTTATAGTAAATATTTTAAAAATTGATTATTTATAGGATATTTTTCCAAAATTGACAATTTTTTTGGAAATTTTTCGAAGATTGACAATTTATAGCAAAATTGACTTTTAATAGGAAATTTTTCGAAAATTGACTATTAATAGGAAATTTTTCGAAAATTGACTATTAATAGGAAATTTTTCGAAAATTGACTATTAATAGGAAATTTTTCGAAAATTGACTATTTATAGAAAATTTTTCAAAAATTGACTATTAATAGGAAATTTTTCGAAAATTGACTATTAATAGGAAGTTTTTCGAAAATTGACTATTAATAGGAAATTTTTCGAAAATTGACTATTATTAGGAAATTTTTCAAAAATTGACTATTAATAGGAAATTTTTTCGAAAATTGACTATTAATAGGAAATTTTTCGAAAATTGACTATTAATAGGAAATTTTTCAAAAATTGGCTATTAATAGGAAATTTTTCGAAAATTGACTATTAATAGGAAATTTTTCGAAAATTGACTATTAATAGGAAATTTTTCGAAAATTGACTATTTATAAAAAATGTTTTGAAAATTGACTATTTATAAGAAATTTTGTGCAAAGTGTAAATATCAGGGAAACCACTTAAATAGTTTCAAATATTGACCTATAAAGATACTGTAACCCAATTTAGTTCAAAGATTTTAACAACAATATCAATTAACGTAACCAGTTTTTTCGATTTCGGTCCGCATTTTGATTTATATTTTCTATTTATACAAAATATTTTAAAAATTGACTATTTAAAGAAAATTTTTAAAAAAATTTTCTTTTTTTAGGAAATTTTTCGAAAATTGACTATTTTCAGGAAATTTTTCAAAGATTGGCTATTAATAGAAAATATTTTGAAAATTGACTATTTATAGGAAATTTTTCGAAAATTCACTATTTTTGGGAAATTTTTCGAAAAATTTACAATTTATAGGAAATTTTTGGAAAATTGACTATTAATAGGATATTTTGCGAAAATTTGCTATTTATAGAAAATATTTTGAAAATTGACTATTTATAGGAAATTTTTAAAAAATTGACAATTTATAGGAAATTGTTGGAAAATTTTATATTAATAGGAAATTTTTCGAAAAATGACTTATAATATGAGAAAAAAATAAAAATTTAATAAAACTAATCCTTTTTCTTTTTTATTTCTTTGCAGGTAAATTCAAATAAATGAAAAATTTGTAATATAAAAAAAAAATTTTGAAAATATTCCTTAAATAAAAAAAATTTTCGAACCTAGGAAAAAGTGCAAAAATTACTCAAATTTTTGAAATTAAATCTATTAAATACTTACTTAAGGGCATTTAAAAAAAATAACAACTAAAGCTAAAAATTGTATCTCACCTCAACAAGATTTGGATTAAGCTAAAAGTTTGAATTGTTTCCTTTGGGTGGATGCCAACGAACAAAACGACAAAAAAAAAATTCAATACAAATTTCAATAGAATTGAAACGACAACAAAATTTCAAGTAAATGATTCTTTCTTTCTTTCTTTGTTCATTGTGTCTGGGGTCGTTTATTCCTGAATAAAAGCTAAAAGATACGAAAAAAAAACAACCACCAACTTTTTCTGAAACAAAAGCAACAACCACATCATCATCTAACAACTGAAACAAGCAACATAACAATAAGAATAACAAGTACCGTGTCATCACTTAACAAAATTCAAAATCGCAATTTAATTTTCAAAACATAAATTTTTTAGATAATAAATTTTTTCTTGAAAAATTCTCATCAAATTTTTAGTTGCGTAAAAAAGAAATAAATCAGTCGCCGTCTTTTGGATAGACAGACAAATAGACAATAAATTGTGAAACATCTTGTGCTGAAAGTTTAAAGAAATCGAAAAAATTCGTCTTGTCAAACAAAAAAAAAAAAAAGTTTTTCTATTTAATTGGATTTTGTGTGTCCATGAAATGTGTTCCATGATTAAATCATCATCAACAGTTTCGTCTTTAGTGGTTTTATAAATTGATATAATTAGAAGGTAAATCACTCACTAATTGATTTCAATTTAAGGATATTTTTATGAAAACTTTAAAATTTAGACAATAATAAGACAATATTAGTGGGAATATTGATTTAAATAGTTAGAATATTACCCCCTAATTCATAAACGAATTGTAAAGTTATCAAATGCTAATTGAAGGAATTTGGTATTAAAAAAAATAGACCCGATAAGAAGAGATTTTTAAAAATTCGGTCGCTAAGAGGGTTATAGGAGAAAAACGGAAAAATAACTGTAACCTTATTTCTGCGGAAGAAAATACTATAGAAACATATTAATGTCTTAGGTTCAGCTACGAAAATAAGAAGACTTTTAGAAGAATGGGACGAATAGGGGATAAAAAGGCGGTAAATACGGGAAAAATGTCATTTGTTGCCTATAAGCAACATTGTCAATTTTTGGTTCTTGATATTTCAGTTTTTGTTATTTTTGCTGACTGTTTTCTTCCAACTGCAATTATCATTTGTCAGCATTTAATTACGGAGATATGTACATTAAGGTGGACCAGAAAACAGCTTTTATTGAAATTCGATACACCTGTTAAAAATCGATGCTCTACAACCTAAGGTGCACAGAAAAAAATGTTGTCTTCCTAGGTCAATGTCCTGAGATGGCGCACAGGACATTTATTTCTGGGACCCATAATTGGATGTAGAAGACAAGTAAATTAGCTTTCACTAGACTCATAAAAACTAAAAATTCATGCAGTAGTTTTTAAGTTATTGCAATTGATTTGATATCTCAAATGGTTTCGTCGTACCTGCGACTTGAAATCGTAAAATTTCGTGAAAAAGTAAATTTTTGGACATTATTTAAGTAGATGCATAGTAAACTTTATTTAAGTTTTCTTTGATAAAGCTAATACAGAATTTTATTGCCTAGTCATTGAGGAATGTCTACTAGAAATATCTTTGATATTGGGTGAGCTTAACCGTTTTTTTCATTGGGGTCAAAGGTCAAAATTTAGATTTTTAGTGGCAAAAATACCAAATGTTATGAATTTAGTGGCGAATTTCGATCAAAATTACTTATATTTCTAAAACCAATATTAAAACCGGGTTTGGATCGGCTACAAAAATTAGGCAACATTTAACAAAAAAGTTAAAAAAGAAAATAGTGTTCTAGTTCTGTTCTAGTTCTGTTATAGTTCTGTTCTAGTTCTGTTCTAGTTCTGTTCTAGTTCTGTTCTAGTTCTGTTCTAGTTCTGTTCTAGTTCTGTTCTAGTTCTGTTCTAGTTCTGTTCTAGTTCTGTTATAGTTCTGTTCTAGTTCTGTTCTAGTTCTGTTCTAGTTCTGTTCTAGTTCTGTTCTAGTTCTGTTCTAGTTCTGTTCTAGTTCTGTTCTAGTTCTGTTCTAGTTCTGTTCTAGTTCTGTTCTAGTTCTGTTCTAGTTCTGTTCTAGTTCTGTTCTAGTTCTGTTCTAGTTCTGTTCTAGTTCTGTTCTAGTTCTGTTCTAGTTCTGTTCTAGTTCTGTTCTAGTTCTGTTCTAGTTCTGTTCTAGTTCTGTTCTAGTTCTGTTCTAGTTCTGTTCTAGTTCTGTTCTAGTTCTGTTCTAGTTCTGTTCTAGTTCTGTTCTAGTTCTGTTCTAGTTCTGTTCTAGTTCTGTTCTAGTTCTGTTCTAGTTCTGTTCTAGTTCTGTTCTAGTTCTGTTCTAGTTCTGTTCTAGTTCTGTTCTAGTTCTGTTCTAGTTCTGTTCTAGTTCTGTTCTAGTTCTGTTCTAGTTCTGTTCTAGTTATGTTCTAGTTCTGTTCTAGTTCTGTTCTAGTTCTGTTCTAGTTCTGTTCTAGTTCTGTTCTAGTTCTGTTCTAGTTCTGTTCTAGTTCTGTTCTAGTTCTGTTCTAGTTCTGTTCTAGTTCTGTTCTAGTTCTGTTCTAGTTCTGTTCTAGTTCTGTTCTAGTTCTGTTCTAGTTCTGTTCTAGTTCTGTTCTAGTTCTGTTCTAGTTCTGTTCTAGTTCTGTTCTAGTTCTGTTCTTGTTCTGTTCTAGTTCTGTTCTAGTTCTGTTCTAGTTCTGTTCTAGTTCTGTTCTAGTTCTGTTCTAGTTCTGTTCTAGTTCTGTTCTAGTTCTGTTCTAGTTCTGTTCTAGTTCTGTTCTAGTTCTGTTCTAGTTCTGTTCTAGTTCTGTTCTAGTTCTGTTCTAGTTCTGTTCTAGTTCTGTTCTAGTTCTGTTCTAGTTCTGTTCTAGTTCTGTTCTAGTTCTGTTCTAGTTCTGTTCTAGTTCTGTTCTAGTTCTGTTCTAGTTCTGTTCTAGTTCTAGTTCTATTCTAGTTCTGTTCTAGTTCTGTTCTAGTTCTGTTCTAGTTCTGTTCTAGTTCTGTTCTAGTTCTGTTCTAGTTCTGTTCTAGTTCTGTTCTAGTTCTGTTCTAGTTCTGTTCTAGTTCTGTTATAGTTCTGTTCTAGTTCTGTTCTAGACTGCAGAAGTGCTAGAGCGGGACATTTGCCTGGTGTCATATTCCATAAATATTTACGATATTTCTACTTTACAGTTAAGAAAATTTCTACTTCCTAACCTCAAATTTGCCCACCCTTTAACAATATTTCTCATTAAAATATCTTAACGCCTGCCTAATAGACACATTAAAGTTATTGAC
Organism: Stomorhina lunata; assembly: GCA_933228675.1. Classification (NCBI taxonomy): domain Eukaryota; kingdom Metazoa; phylum Arthropoda; class Insecta; order Diptera; family Rhiniidae; genus Stomorhina; species Stomorhina lunata. The sequence continues at coordinate 66,981,633 of OW121743.1, forward strand.
ACCAAAAGTTGCATAAATTCTAAGTAACGACTTCGACGTTGAAAATTTTTAATAGATTTCCAACAATTTTTTTTTTCCCCGGCTCCAAACTAATGAATACAATTGAAAATGACAAAAGAGCTATTGTTGAATAAATAGAAAAAACTGCAAAAACTTAATTGAAAAATAGCAAAGAATTTAACAGAACAAGAAGTAACTGAAAGATAAGAAACTTCTATTGGTTCTGGTTCTGCCAGATACTCTTAAATAATGGATGAACTGCATAAATGAGTGAATGTCTAAAAAAAATGAATGAATGAATGACTGAATAAATGAAATAATGAATGACTGACTGAATGCATAAATAAAATGAATCATTTTGTTGTTACATTTAATTGAGTTTTATGTTTATTTAAATTTTGGGTCCAAAAGCCAGATGAACAAAGAACTGGAAACATAAACAAAGAAAAAACTTCCTAGAAACCACTAAATGCCAAAGTGTAACTGGAAAATCGTGTCAATTTAATTCAAAATACTTGTCTATAAATTTCGAAACTTTAGCAACGACATGTATAAATTATATTGCCATTTATTCGGAAAGATATAAACTGCTGTTTTTTTGTTGCATTCAACTTAAAATAAATAAAATTAATTGTCTGGCATGTTTAATATTTATTAGATAAACTAATGTTTATTAATGGTTTTTAAATAGTTTGCGAAATTTCAAATTTTTAAAAAGCTATTAAATTTCATAATTTTATTGCAAAAGTCTAAAAAAGATGGAGCATCTTTAGCTATTCTTTAATTATACCCTTCACCACCATAGGTGGAAAGGGTATTATAAGTTTGTGCTGATGTATGTAACGCATAGATATATTTGTCTTAGACCAACCTTTTAGTATACCAATTGGTTTAGAATCCGTCCGTCTGGCTGGCTGGACCCCCATGTAAACCTTGTAATCAAACTACAGGTCGCAATTCTAAAGATAATTTGACGAAATTTGGTACAGATAATGTTTTTGATAATGGGACCATGGCTATTGAAATTGGTCAAAATCGGTGGCATAAATATTGAGGAATCAGAAACTCTAGATGTTCTAGGCATGAAAATTCAGTTTGATGTCCGTTGGACTAATCACGTTTTTCAAGTGTCGAAAGAAGCATTCAAGTGTCTCGGCTTTCTAAAGCGGTGTAAGACATACTTCACTCCAACTGATCTCCTTAACATCTATACCACTTATATCCGACCGAAAATGGAATACAACTCTCATGTATGGGCCGGTGCTTCAAAGTCTATTTTGGAGCTTCTCGACCGTGTACAAGAGAGAGCGAAGGTGCTTATCGGTGACAGTAGGGTAGCCAAATCTATTGCCTCATTAGAGCATCGTCGTAATGTGGGTTGCGTTTCACTGTTCTATCGCTACTACAATGGCATGTGCTCAAACGAAATTAGGGATCTTGTTCCAGAAACCCGTACATTTCTTTGTAGCACACGTAACTCAACAATTGCTCATCCCTTTGTAGTCGATTTTCCAGTGAATCGCACGACGCACTATAGAGAAAACTCGTTTTTTAGCCGCACAGCACGAATGTGGAATAAACTTCCTGCATCAGTCTTCCCCTCTAATTATGATATCCAAAGGTTCAAATCGAATATCCACAAACACTACTCCCTCTATCCTCCTTCCGGAGTAGGGGTCATCCCCTGAGTGTTGGTCCAATAATAAAAAAAAAAAAAAAAACGCTCGTAAATCTAAAAATATTGAAAATTTTAAGTTTATTTTTTGCATACATAATTTTTGTAACAACTGTAATCAATTTGCCAAATTTCGAGATAATCGGTCCACATTTGACCCTAGCTCTCATATAAGTCCAAATGACGGAAACAGGTTAAATATATACGTTTTGAGAAAATGTTTGTATGATGGCAAAATTTAGCAAATAAATATTTGTCTTTATACAGGAAAAATAACACCTTTGACCTTAGTGGTGAAGGGTATCGTATGGTCGGGCTTGACCGACTATAGCGCTTTCTTACTTGTTTTAAATTAAGTTTAAATGGTAATTATTCCAACAGAACTGGAACATAACCTTAAATGACACTAGTTCACAAAGTTCCACTTTTTAGGTTGAACTTTATATTACTATATTTTTTTATTTGTTGTGGTCTTTTGATTATAAAAAAATTCGAAATTAAATTTTATTTAAATTGGTTCGGATTTAAAATTTGTATACCATTCACCACCATGGGGGATTTGTGCTGATGTATGTAACGCATAGAAATATTTGTCTTAGACCTTTTAGTATACCAATATTCTTAGAATCACTTTCTGAGTCGATTTAGCGATGTCAGTCCGTCTGGCTGGCTGGCTGGACCCCCATGTAAACCATGTAATCAAAGATAATTTTTGATAGTGGTACCATGGCTATTGAAATTGGTCAAAATCGGTCCATTATTTATGATACCTTCCATAGGTCCCACTTCCCGGAATTGATATATTGGCCACAAATATCAATATTTTTTCATGAAATTTAATTACAGATACTGCTTATTTAAGCTAAAATCACTGTACCAATTTTTGTAATAATTGTTATAAATTTGCCAAATTTCAAAATAATCGGCCCACATTTGACCCTAGCTCTCATATAAGTCCAAATGACGGAAACAGCTTAAATATATAAGTTTTGAAGAAATATTTGCATTATGGCAAAATTTTGCAAAAAATTTGTCTTTATACAGGAAAAAGAACACCTTTGACGGTAGTGGTGAAGGGTATCGTATGGTCGGTCTTGACCGACTATAGCACTTTCTTACTTGTTTTTTTTATAAAATTTTTCAATTTTGAAAAAGCTGATCCACTCATTTTATCATATCTTTCGATAGGGTTGTTCGATTTTCTTAAAAGTCACAGAATAAAATAGCGAATAGAATTATTCTTAAACTTTTATTTTTGAAAAGGCTGATCCATTAATTTTATTATATCTTTTGGAAGGGTTGTTCGATTTTCTTGAAAGTCACATAATAAGACAGCGAATAGAATTATCATTAAGTCGTTTAAAACAATTTTCTTATATATCTAACAGATGTGGAGTTATTTGCACTTCAAAGTAACAAAAATTTTTTTTACAAAATTTTATTTTTGAAAAGGTTGATTCATCAATTTTATCATATCTTTGGAACGGTTTGTTCAATTTTCTTCAACGTCATATACCTGAACAGTAAATAAAATTATCTTTAAGCATCACAAATATTTTTTTTGTATGTTCAACTGATTCTGAGTTATTTTTACATTAATGTAAAAAATATTTTTTTTTTGAGAAAAATTTAAATTTTTATATTTTTCAAAAAATTAATTAAAAATTGAAGATGACAAAATCTAAAAATCTTAAAACTATTAATATTTGAAATTAAATTATTTTCTAAAAATCCATGAAAATATGTTGATTTTATTAACAATAAAGTGAAAATACCCAATATTCACTTTATCCTTCATAAAATCATATTAATGAATCTTATATTCTTAAACGAGCAATAATCTATATATATAAAACTCTAACGTGACTGACTGACTGACTGACTGATTGACTGACTCATCATCGCACAGCCCAAACGGCTAAAGCTAGAGAGCTGAAATTTTGACAGCGGGTACCTTTTTCAAAATATAGATCCACTAAGACGGGATTTTTGGAAATTCGGCCTCTAAGGGGGTAAAAAGGGGTAAAAAAGGGAAAAATTAGTAATGCTGTATCTCCGGAAGTAAACGTCATAGGCCCGAAATTGAAATTGCGTTGGGATCAGCTGCAAAAATAAGTAGACACGTGTTTGGTACTTTTTAGCAGATGGGACAAATAGGGGGTAAAAAGGGTAAAAATGAAATGTTGGTACTTTTTTAAACCCATGTGTATCTTTTGAACCAATCAACAGAGTAACAAAATTCAAAACGGAGCCGGTAAACAAGAAAAAAATATTAGATACGTGTTTGGTACTTTCTTGATTCAGGGTTCAAAAAGGGGGAAAAGCGGGGAAAAAATTTAGGGTAGGTCCATTTTTCTTTTTCTTTGTATTTGACTTGAACCAATAAAGCTACCAATAAAATTTATAAGGAGGTCGATTGCCCAGTACAAAATATTAAATACGTGTTTGGTACTTTTTTCAATTAAAAGGGTAAAAAAGGGAAAAATCGGTAACATTATATCTCCTTAACCAACAGCGATAGAAGCAAAAATTAAATTGGCTTGAGATTAGCACTAAAAATTAAGGGACACGTGTTCGGTACTTTTTTGAAAATCGGCCGCCTAGCGGGCAAAACAGGTTAGAAAAGGGAGAAATTAGTAACATCATATCTCCGAAACCAACATAGACAGAAACAAAGTTGAAATTGGATTTGAATCGCCTAGAAAAATAAGGGGACACGTGCTTGGTACTTTTTTGAAAATCCCACTAATAAGGATAAAAAAGGGTAAAAACTATATTTTGGTACTTTTTTTAACCCATATGTATCTTTTGAACTAATAAACATAGAAACACATTTTATATCGCAATCGATAGATATTAAAAAAAAACTAAATATGTATTTGGTACTTTTACGATTAATGGGGTACAAAAGGGTAAAAAAAGGGAAAATATTCAAGGATAGGTTTTTTGGTTTTTAGCCATGGATATCTTTAAGGCTAATGAAGCCAGAAGTATAATTTATTGACTAGTCGATGGACATTGAAAAAAATAAACTACGAGTTTGGTACTTTTTTTTAATTTTGGGGGTAAAAATCTGTAAAGTATATCTTCTAAACCAAAACTGATAGAAACAGAAACTAAATTGGTCTGAGATCGGCACTTAAAACCAAGGGACAAGTGTTCGGTACTTTTATGAAATTCAACCTCCTAAAAGGTAAAACAGGGTAGAAAAGGGAGAAATCAGTAACATCATATCTCCGAAACCAATACAGATAGAAACAAAGTTGAAATTGGATTTAAATCGGCTAGAAAAATAAGGGGACACGTGTTTAGTACTTTTTTGAAAATGGCACCAATAAGGATACAAAAGGGTAAAAACTATATTTTGGTACTTTTTTCAACTAATATGTATCTTTTGAACTAATAAACATAGAAACATAATTTATATCGCAATAGATAGATATTAAAAAACAATTAAATACGTATTTGGTACTTTTGCGATTAATGGGGTACAAAAGGGTAAAAAAGGGAAAATATTTAAGGGTAGGTTTTTTGTTTTTAGCTATGGATATCTTTTAGGCTAATGAAGCCAGAAGAATAATTTATTGACTGGTCGATTGACAAAGAAAAAATAAAATACATTTTTGGTACTTTTTTTAATTTTGGGGGTAAAAATATATCTTCTAAATCAAAAGTGATAGAAACAAAAACTAAATTAGTCTGAGATCAGCACTAAAAATTAAGGGACACGTGTTCGGTACTTTTTTGAAATTCGACCTTTTAAAGGGTAAAACAGGGTAGAAAAGGGAGAAATTAGTAACATCATATCTCCGAAACTAACACCGATGCAAACGAAGTTTAAATTGGATTTGAATCGGATAAAAAAATAAATGGCCACGTATTTAGTACTATTTCAAAAATGGTACTATATTTTGGTACTTTTTTAACCCATATATATATCTTTTGAACTAATAAACATAGAAACATAATTTATATTGCAACTGATAGGCAATAAAAAACTATTAAACACGTATTTGGTACTTTTGCGATTAATGTGGGACGAAAGGGTAAAAAAAGGGAAAATATTCAAGAGTAGGTTTTTTGCTTTTTAGCTAAGAATATCTTTTCAGCTAATGAAGCCAGAAGCATAATTTATTGGCTGGTAAATTGACACTGAAAAAAGTAAAATAAGTGTCTGGTACTTTTTTAATTTTGGGGGTAAAAATATATCTTCTTAGCCAAAAGTGATAGAAACAACAACTAAATCGGTCTAAAATCGGCACTTTAAATTACGGGACATGTATTCGGTACTTTTTTCTTTAATTCGGCCGTTTTATGGTTAAAACAGGGAAAAAAATGGAAAATATTAGTAACGTCATATCTCCGAAATTCAAAACGATAGGAATAGAGTTGAAATTTGCTTCGGATGGGCTGAAAAAAAAACGAGAAACGTATTTGGTACTTTTTTGAATATGGTACTAATAAGGGTAAAAAAGGGCAAAAACTATATTTTGGTACTTTTTTTGAACCCATACGTATCTTTTGAAATAACAAACATAGAGAAACAGTAAACGTCACAATTGATAAGTAACAAAGAATTATTAGACACGTATTTGGTACTTTTACGATAATTGAGGTAAAAAAGATAAAAACTGGGAAATATTCAAGGGTAGGTTTTTAACTAATGAAGCCAGAACTATAATTTACAGACGGGTGGATTCATATTGAAAAAGTAAATTGAAAAAGAAAATGGATAAATTAGTAACATCATATCTCCGAAATTTACATTGTTAGAAACAAAGTTGAAATTGGATTTGGATCATCTTGCAAAAAAAGGGGACACGAGTTTGGTACTTTTTTGGAAATGGAACTAATAAGAGAGAAAAAGGAAAAAAACTATATTTTGGTACTTTATTAACCCTATAAGTATCTCTTGAACTAATAAACATAAATACTCTATTTACATCACAATTGATAAGGACTAACAAAAATTAAGATGGTGCTTCGCGCTTTTACGATAAATGAGGCACAAAAGAGTAAAAACTATGAATATCATTTAAACAAATAAAGCCAGAAGTATAATTTACAGACAGGTCTATTCACATTGCAGAAGTATAAGACACGCGATTGATTCCTTTTTTTAATTTTTGGAGTAAAAAGGGGGAAAATCGGTAACGTAATATCTCATAAATCAAAAGTGATAGAAACAAAGATTAAATTGGTCTATGATCAGCATTAAAAATTAAAGGACACGGGTTCGGTATTTTTTTTTTTTAATTTGGCCGCTTATGGTTAAAACAGGCTAGAAAATGAATAAATCATATAATCGGCTAGAAAATGAAAGGGACATGTGTTCTGTACTTTTTTTGAAAATGGCACTAACAAGGGCAAAAAGGGTAAAAACTATATTTGTGTACTTTTTTTTAATCCATGCGTATCTTTTGAACTTATAAACATAAAGACTCAATTTATGCCACAATCAATAAGTATTAACAAAATATTAAACATGTGCTTGGTACTTTTACGATAAATGGGGTTCCAAAATGTGAAAACGGGAAAATATTCATTTAAGCTAATGAAGTCAGAAGTATAAATTAGAGATGTGTCAATCAAAGGTAAAAAAGGGAAAAATCGATGACATTATATCTTCTTAACCTAATGGATGGAAACAAACACTAAAATGGTCTAAGATCAGCCCTAAAAATTAAGGGACTTTTCAGTACTTTTTGCAAATTAAACAGTTTTGGGGTTAAAATAGGGTAGAAAATGAAAACATTAGTAAAGTTATATCTCTGATACTAATATCGACAGAAAAAAAATTTAAATTGGATTTAGATCGAATAGAAAAATAAAAAGTCATGTTTTTAGTAGGTACTTTTCGTAAATGAGCTAAAAATAGGGAATAAAAAGGATAAAAACTAAATTTTGGTACTTTTTTGACCCATATATAATTTTTGAATCAATTATTATAGAAACAAAATTTATACCGCAATCGAAAATAACAAAAACGGTCAATCGAAAATAACAAAACGGGTCAAAAATTTAAAGATAGGTTTTTTCCTTTTAAACTGTGCATGTTGTTTAAATCAATAAAATTATAAATAAATCAATGATTTATGGACTGTTCTATTGACATTGAAGAAATATGTGACAGGTGTTTGGTATTTTTTTCAATTAACAAAAATGGAGTTAAGATCAGCAATAAAAATATTAGGACATGTATCCGGATTTTTTTTTAATTTGGCTGATCAGGGGTAAACAACGGGTAAAAAAAAGGAAACTTTTGTAAAATATTCAAAATCAAAAGCGACAAGAACAAGATTTAAATTGGGTTAGCAATCAAAATTGGGTCAGCTACAAAAATAAGGGAGCCGTGTGTAGTTCTTTTTTGAAAATGTAGAGGGTAGGTACTTATTTTGTCCTATATGTATCTTAAGAACCAATAAGTATTTAATTTAATTTATATCGGAATTGATAAATAAGTGAAAAAGTTATTTTGGTAAATTTTGTAACTTTGTCAATTCAAATGGTGCCGCTAACGAAGTAGCGGGTTATAAAGCTAGTTGTATATATATATATATATATATATATATATATATATATATATATATATAGAATGGCTATCTCGAAAACGGCTCTAACGATTTTGATAAAATTTGGACAGTGGGTAGCTTTTTTGATGTATAGGTCGAAGAAGAAGGGACTTTTGGAACTTTTGCCTCTAAGAGGGTAAAAACGGGTAAAAAGGGGAAAAAATCGAAAACGCTATATCTCCTAAAGTAATAGGTATAGAAACAAAATTAAAATTACGTTTTAAACAGCTATGAAAATAAGCGGACGGGTGTTTGGCACTTTTTTGAAACTATGTCCGATAGGGGGTAAAAAAGGGTGAAAATAGTTTTTTTGGCACCTTTTTAACCCACTCTTATATTTTAAACTAAAGAATATAGAAAGAAACTTGGTACTGCAATCAATAGATGTAAAAGAAACATGAAACACGTATTTGGTACTTTTTTGATTTTGGAGCCAAAATGGGTAAAAAAGGGATAAAATGATAACTTAACATCTCCAAAGTAATATCAATAGGAACATTATACATTATGTTAAAAGCGTTTTAAAAAAATGTACCGAATTCAATTGGCACCAAAAAAGTACCAAATATACATATGGAACTTTTAGAAATTAGGGAATAAAAAGGGGGAAAAATTAGTATTATTTTAAACAAATGAATGTTTGTCTGTATGTATGTTCTTTATAGAATAGTAAACTGTGAATTTGATTGTGTTATGCTCTTTAGCGAAGATGTTGCGGATAAGCCGGCGAAGGTTTTAAAGTTGATAAGACTAATTTTCGACAGATGGCGCCACTGAAAATTACTAAAAATTAATTAAATCGTAAACTGTACATTTGATCATGCTATGATCTTTAGCAAAGTTGTAGCGCATGAGCCGACGAAGGCTTTTTAGTTGGTATGAATAATTTCCGACAGGTGGCGCTACAGAAACTTACTCAAAGTCAATTTAATCGTAATCTATACATTTAATCATGCTACAATCTTTAGCAAAGTAGTTGCACATGAGCCGACGAAGGTTTCTTAGTTGGTATGAAGAAATTTCGACAGGTGGCGCTACTGAAATTTACTCAAAGTCAATTTAATCGTATACTGTACATTTAATCATGCTATAATCTTCAGCAAAGTTGTTACGGATAAGCCGAAGAAGGTTTATGAATTGGAATAAGCAAAGTCCGACAGGTGGCGCCACAGAAAACTACTCAAAATGAATTAAATCGTAAACTGTGCATTTGATCAGACTATAATCTTTAGCAAAGTTGTTGCGCATGAGTCGACAGAGGTTTCTGTTGATATGAATAATTTCCAAAATTATTCAAAATGAGTTAAACTGTAAACTATGCAAACTATGTGTTGGTCGGACAAAATAAATCAAATAATTCAAAATTAACTGAATATTTCTACAATGTCTTTCCTCTAAATTTATTTTAGCACTTTATAATATAAAATATATAAAAACTTTAAAATTTTCCTCAAAATGCTTATCATAAAGCTCCGAGCAAGGCTCGGTCTACCAGGTACTGGATCATAATCACGGCTCGGCGCCAAGAGAACAGAACAAAAAAATACTCGGCAGAGTTACCGTTTTTTATACTTTTAACTAAAGTAGGTATATATCTATAGAAAATTTTTTATCAAAAATTGTTCTATAGAAAATCTTTTTATCAAAAATTTTTCTATAGAAAATTTTTTTTATCAAACATTTTTTAATAGAAAATTTTTTATCAAAAATTTTTCTATAAAAAATTTTTTTACCAAACATTTTTCTATAGAAAATTTTTTCATCAAATATTTTTCTATAGACAATTTTTTCATCAAATATTTTTCTATAGAAAATCTTTTTATAAAAAATTTTTCTACAGATTTTTGTCTACAGAGTTTTTACAGAAAAATATTTTTATCGAAAAAATTTTCAAAGAAAAATATTTTTATTAAAAAATTTTCTATAAAAAAATGTTTGGATCAAAAATATCCAAAAATATAAAAATGTAAAATTTTTTAATATTAGAATTTATTTCTATTTTGAAAAATATTCCCAAAATATACAAAAAGATTGCTTACAAAAATGCTTACAAAAATAATAGTTTGAGATATTTCTTTGTTCTTTCGAACCATGTATTTTGTGGCTATAAATTAGATTTTGATTTGTTTTTGTATTTTCTGTTATCGTCCAAATTCCAACTGAATGATTTTAATACTCATTTTCACTCGTTTTATTTATGTTCGTGGTATTTACGAAAATTACACAAAATTCATCGGCTACTGGTGGCATGGGCTGCCTACTTCTGATCACAATATGAGGCTTATATTATTTGGAATATTTTTAGTTTTATGATCATCGCATAACAGTAGTAAGTTTTTGCCATTTTCAATATTTTTATAAATAATAAAAAAAAATACGATTTTTTTTATATTCCTTTATGAATAACTCTAAAACTGTTGATCACACAAAAATTACACGTTTGCACGTCTTATGGGCTATTTTATTATAAATCTATATATGTAAGTTCCAATAAAATCGGACAAGACGTTTTCATGATACGACAAACTAACTGGGAAAACCTCTACAAATATCCAAATTTTAGAAAAAAAAAAACTATTGATGAAAGGATATAAAATTGTTTAACTTGAATGTAATTTGAATAAATAATTTAACTTGAATATAATTTTGGCTGTTGATCAGTGTATTAGATCAGTGTATTATGCAATCAAGTTTAAAAACCATAGTCCTACAATAAAAAAATATGTTTGTGTCCGGTTAAGCAACATTATATCGACTGAAGAAGTAATTATGGTCGATCGGCTTAAAAGTATTCGCGAGCCCATATAACAATATTGTAGTGAAGGGTATAATTAAGCTTTTACCTTTTTAGAATATCAAAAAACTTTGACCTCTTATCTTATGATTTCGGCAACAGCTTTTAAGAAGTTTTACTTTTAAAAGGGTGTAATAAACATTTGAAGCTTTCTCTAATTAAAATTACACAAATTTAAATATTCAATATAAAGTAAATTTGAAAGTCTTAAATCGTAAAACAAAAAATTAAAAGCAATTAGATTTAAACGTTTATGACTTTTGAATGTTTTCAGGCTTTAAAAAGTTTGAAAATTGTAGTTAAACAAAAATTGCACGTCTCTTTATTGCAAATGAATTCCATTTGAATTCTTGAAAATGCTACGTAATCCCACAGAATGCACTGAGAGATATTTATGTGCAGAGGGCTAAGATCGTCAAATTGCAATTTGTGGAACTCAATTATATTATTCTTAAAACAAAGATTCTATAATATAAAGATATGACACTTCCAAATATTAATTTGCCGTATGGTCGTTTTGAAAAGTCCCATACAAAATAAACATAACTAATGGAGACTTTAATTTCACATTTGACAGAAAAATAATGTATGGGGTGCAATATCTTTATATTATAGAGTCTTTTTTTTCAAGTTTTATATTAAATATTTTTTTCTAATTGTACCAGTTTCATTTCAAATAAATTCCAAACATTATCTCGTACGATTCCGATTAATTCTCATTATTTGTTTTTTGTTAATTTGCTAAATACTTGAAGTTGCTGTATCAAAATTAAAATCATTTAATTTAGTTCTCTTATTTTTTTAGTTAATTTTCTTAGCAATGCAATTTTTTTTTATTTAAATACGAGTACACAAACATATGTTAGATGAACATTAAAGAATTTGTAAAGGGGAAACCTATCAAGGCCTTAATATTAAAGGCCTTCTACTTATAAAGTACCCCCTGGAGGATTTTGAAAGCTACAATTCATTCAAAAAACAAACGTTTTTAGAAGGTCCTCTTGAAATGTTTCTTAATGCATTAATTCTAAGGCTCTGATTTGGGGTATGAAATGGAGATATTAGGCCTTTGGTCCAAATTGAAATTTTTTATGTTTTTACTTTTCAGTCTAGAATTTTTACCAGTCTTTAAAATAATTTTTAATTAATAGCCCTTTAACTAGACACTTCAGCAATATCAAGTTGCTCTTAATATTTAAAATCGGGTTTAACATTAAGGAGATATTGGGAAAATAAACCGAAATTTTGATATGAAAATTGTGTGTTGAAATATTTTTTGAAAATATAATTAAAGTAAAAAAAATTAAGTAAATTAAAATAAAAATATTTTTGCACTCTAACACTGGTCAACAGCTAAAATTATATTTTAGTTGAACTATATTTTTATGTGTTATGGTCCCCTTAGTACAAATACGATTTTTTTTTTTCTTAGGGGTGAAGGGTATCGTATGGTAAAAATATCGTAATAGTAAAAAATTTTCTATACAAATTTTTAAGCAAAAAATTTTCTATAATAATTTTTAAGCAAAAAATTTTTTATAAACATTTTTAAGAAAAATATTTTCTATAAAAATTTTTTTTCAAAAAATTTGCTATAAAAATTTTTTAGCAAACATTTTTTTAAAAAATTTTTTTTTTTAACAATTTTTAAGCAAAAAAATGTTCAAAAAATAACAAAATAGTCGGGATGTAAATATTATTCAAAAAGAAGAGTATTCGCATTTGATCCCAAATCTGTTACATTTATTTATTAATGTAACAGAACAATTTATTTTCAAAAAAAATTTCTATAAAATTTTTTAACAAACAATTTTCTATATAAATTTTTTATCGAAAAAATTTCTATAAAAATTGTTACTTTAATTATTAGCAAAAATTTTCTATAAAAATTTTTTTTAGCAAAAATTTCCTTAAAAATTTTTTTAGCAAAAAATTTTCTATACAATTTTTTTCAACAAAAAATATTCTATAAAAAATAGTTTGCAAAAATTTACTATAAAAAATTTTTAGCAAAAAATGTTCTATAAAAATATTTATAGCAAGAAATTTTTCATAAAGTTTTTTTTTTTGCAAAAAGTTTCTATAAAATTTTTTTAGTAAAACGATTTCTTTAAATTTTTTTTTGTAAAACGATTTCTTTAAAATTTTTTTAGCAAAAAATTTTCTATAAAAATTTTTTAGCAAAAAATTTTCTATAAAAATTTTTCTAGCGAAGAATTTTCTATAAAAATTTTATAGCAAAAAATTTTCTATAAAAATGTTTTAGCAAAAAATTTTCTATAAAAATTTTTTAGCAAGAAATTTTCTATAAAAATTTTTTAGCAAAAAATTTTCTATAAAAATTTTTTAGATAAAATTTTCTATAGAAATTTTTTATAAAAAAGTTTTCCATACAAATTTTCTATAAAAATTTTTTAGAAAAAATTTTCTATTAAAATTTTTTTGAAAAAATGTTCTATAAAATTTTTTTTGAAAAAAATTTTCTATAATTTTTCTTTACAAATTTTTTTAGGAAAAAATTTTCTATAAAAATTTTTTTAGCAAAAAATTTTCTATAAAAATTTGTTAGCAAAGAATTTTCTATAAAAATTTTTTAGAAAAAATTTTCTATAAAAATTTTTTTGAAAAAATGTTCTATAAAATTTTTTTAGAAAAAAATTTTCTATAATTTTTTTTTAATTTTTCTTTAAAATTTTTTTTAGGAAAAAATTTTCTATAAACATTTTTTTTAGCAAAATATAAAAATTTTTTATTTATTTTATTTTTTAGAAAAAATTTTCTATAATTTTTTTTTTAATTTTCTATAAAAAATTTTAGAAATTTTTTTTTTAATTTTTGAGAAGGAATTTTCTATAAAAATTTTTTAGCAAAAAATTCTCTATAAAAATTTTTTAGCAAAAAATTCTTTAAAAATTTTCTATAATTTTTTTTTAATTTTTCTTTAAAAGAATTTTCTATAAAAATTTTTTAGAAAAAATTTTCTATAAAATTTTTTTTGAAAAAATGTTCTATAAAATTTTTTTTGAAAAAAATTTTCTATAATTTTTTTTTTAATTTTTCTTTAAAATTTTTTTTAGGAAAAAATTTTCTATAAACATTTTTTTTAGCAAAATATAAAAATTTTTTATTTATTTTATTTTTTAGAAAAAATTTTCTATAAATTTTTTTTTAATTTTTCTATAAAAAATTTTAGAATTTTTTTTTTTTAATTTTTGAGAAGGAATTTTCTATAAACATTTTTTTAGCAAAAAATTTTCAATAAAAATTTTTTTGGCAAAAAATTTTCCATAAAAATTTTTTTAAGCAAAAAATTTTCTATAAAAGTTTTTTTGCAAAAAAATTTCTATAAAAATTTTTTAGCAAAAAAATTTCTATAAAAATTTTTTAGAAAAAAATTTTCTATAAAAATTTTTTAGCAAAAAATTCTCTATAAAAATTTTTTATTTATTTTTTTTTAATTTTTGAGAAAGAATTTTCTATTCAAATTTTTTAACAAAAAATTTTCTATAAAAATTTTTTAGAAAAAATTTTCTATAAAATTTTTTTTAAATTTTTCTATAAAAATTTTTAGAAAAATGTTTTTTTTTAATTTTTGAAAAGGAATTTTCTATCAAAATTTTTTAGCAAAAAATTCTCTATAAAAATTTTTTATAAAAATTTTTTATTAAAAATTTTCTATAAACATTTTTTTAGCAAAAAATTTTCTATAAAAATTTTTAAGCAAAAAATTGTCTATAAAATTTTTTTAGACAATTATTTCTTAAAATTTTTACAAACAAAAATTTCTATAAATATTTATTAGAAAAAAATTTATTTATAAATTTTTTAGCAAAAAAATTTCTTATAAAAATATTTAGCAAAAAAATTCTATTTGGGAAAATTTTCTATTTTTTTTATCTGGAAAATTTCTCTTAAATTTTTTTAGCAAAAAATTTTCTATAACAATTTTTTCGCAAAAAATTTCCTATGAAAATTTTTTAGCAAAAAAATTTTCTGTAACAATTTTTTTAGCAAAAAACTTTCAATAAAAATTTTTTAACAAAAAAATTATCTATAAAAATGTTTAACTAAACATTTTCTACACAAAAAGTTTTCTTTAAAAATTTTTTTAGGAAAAATTTTTCTATAAACATTTTTTTAGCAAAAAATTTTCAAAAATTTTAAAAAAATTTCGATTATTTTGTTATTTTTTTATAAAAAATGTTCAATAAAAATTTTTTAACAAAAAAATTATCTATAAAAATTTTTAGCAAAAAATTTTCTATACAATTTTTAACAAAAAAATTGTCTATAAAAATTGTTTAGTAAAAAATATTTATTATCTGTCTAGTAAATTGGCTATAAAAGAAGGTATTTGAAAAGGCCTTTTAATCAAAGCTCTTTCACTTTTTAGAAAAGCTTGTGTGTCTGTGTCGATCCATCTGTGTATGTATGCCTTTGTAAAACGTGCTCTTGATTTTTTATTGGAAAAATAAATAAAACAAAAAAAAGTTTTTCCAACTTTAACGCAGCTGCTTTTCTGCCGCCTTTAACATACATTTATTACACTATAAACATTTATAAGATTACAACTAAAATCCAACAAAATAAATGTATGAATTCATGACTCTCTAGCTCTAGTTCTCTCTGTCTCATTCGTATGTAAACATAAGAGCATAATTTACATAAGCGACACATTAACAAACATATGTTTTATGAACATTTTTACACATACTCGTACTTATGTAAATACAAATGTAAGTTCTTATTCCTACAATGTATTTATGTGTGTATATATCCAGTAAGAGCGACTGACAATTCCTTAGAATTTCATGGTGTTCCCTTTAGTGTGAGTTTACTTTATTTATTGTTTACCTTAAATGTAAATAAGTAAAATACATATGAAGATACAAGTATATACATAGATATAATGTATAGCACGCACTCGATGTACAATGAACATCCACTTGGTAAAAAATACATTTCTACATTAAAGCACATTTAATTGGCTTCTTCTTCTTCTGCATTTACTTGTTGTTATTTTTGTATTTCTTTTCTTTTTATTTATAAATTTAAAATATTTCTCTTTTTTATTACATTCACTTGTAAATTGTATTATTTTTTCCTTTATGAGATTTTATTTACTTTTTTTTTACATATAAACATTTAGCACTAGCATTTGTTTACATTAGAAATTAACACAACAAATTTGAATACTTGAATCAAGCAGACATTCAAACATGAATCCAGCCAACCATCGAATACGACAGACCGACAAATGGCTTCTGTTAGTACTAGGAAGACATTTATGGGTTCATATGTTAATTATTGGTTTAATTTTTGTTTCTCCTTAAATTTAATCATCATTTGAAATGATTTAATACAATATTTGTTGTTATCTGAATTGTTTACTTTAAATATCGTTATCATTCCTTTTAGATGTCAGCCGGTAATCTTTAGTATTAAAACAATTTGATAGACTTTGACAGGAAATTCTTTGAAGTCATCTAAAATTAGTGTGTAAATATCTTTAATTGGAAATTAAAAAGAAATAAAATTTTTATATTTTTGTAAACAATTTTTGATTTGAAGAGTTTGTCATAAATTTTCCTTATTTTATGAAAATAAGGAATTTTTGAAAAATTTCCTATAACAATAAGTAATTTTTGAAAAATTTTCTACAAAAATCCGAAACTTTTAAAAAATTTCCTATATAAATAAGAATTCTTTGAAAAATTTTCTATAAAACTAAGAAATTTTTAAAAATTTCCTATAAAAATAAGAAATTTTTGTGAAATTTCCGATCAGAATAGGAAATTTTTGAAAAACTCCTATAAAAAGAACACATTTTTTTGAAAATTTTCCTATAAAAATAAGATATTTTTTAAAATTTTCTATAAAACTAAGAAATTTTATAAAGATAAGAAATTTTTTAAAACGTTTCTATAAAAATTACAAATTTTTGAAAATTTTCCTATAAAAATAAGAAATTTTTTAAAAATTTCCTATAGAAATAAGAAAGTTTTGAAAAATTTTCTATAAAAAAAACAATTTGAAAATTTCTTATAAAAATAAGAAATTTTCGAAAAAATAAGAGATTTTTAAAAAATTTCCTATAAAAATAAAAAAAAGAAAAACTTTTATATAAAAATAAGAAATTTTTGAAAAATTCCTATAAAAATAAGAAATTTTTGAAAAATTTCTATAAAAAAAGACATTTTTGAAAAATTTCCTATAAAAATAAGAAATTTTTAAAAAATTTCCTATAAAAATAAGAAGTTTTTTGAAAAATTTCGTTAAAAATAAGAAACTTTTGCTATATAAATCAAAAATCTTTACAAAAAATTCCTATAAAAATAAGAAATTGTTGAAAAATTTTAGGAAATTTCCTATTATAATAAAAAATTTTGAAAAATGTCCAATAAAAATACGAAATTTTTGAAAAATTTCCTATAAAAAGAAGACATTTTTGAAAAGTTTCCTATAAAAATAAGAAATTTTTGAAAAATTATCTATGAAAATAAGGAATTTTTGAAAAATTTCCTATAACAATAAGTAATTTTTGAAAAACTTTCTACAAAAATCCGAAACTTTTAAAAAATTTCCTATAAAAATAAGAATTTTTTGAAAAATTTTCTATAAAACTAAGAAATTTTTAAAAATTTCCTATAAAAATAAGAAATTTTTGTGAAATTTCCGATCAAAATAGGAAATTTTTGAAAAATTCCTACAAAAAGAACAAATTTTTTGAAAATTTTCCTATAAAAATTAGAAATTTTCTAAAAATTTCCTATAAAAATAAGATTTTTTTGAAAATTTTTCTATAAAACTAAGAAATTTTTATTTTCTATAGAAAATCTTTTTATCAAAAATTTTTCTATAGAAAATTTTTTTATCAAAAATTTTTCTATAGAAAATCTTTTTATGAAAAATTTTTCTAAAGAATTTTTTTTTCCCAAAAATATTTCTACAGAAAATTTTCTTACAAACATTCTTCTATAGAAAATTTTTTATCGAAAATTTTTTTATAGAAACTTTTTTTATCACATATTTTTCTATTTAAAATTTTTTACAAAAATTTTTCTATAGAAATTTCTTTTATCAACAATTTTTCTATAGAAAATTTTTTTATCAAAAATTTTTCTATAGAAAGTTTTTTTATCAAAAATTTTTCTATAGAAAATTTTTTTATCAAAAATTTTTCTATAGAAAGTTTTTTTATCAAAAATTTTTCTATAGAAAATCTTTTTATCAAAAATTTTTCTAAAGAAATTTTTTTTTTTTCAAAAATATTTCTATAGAAAATTTTCTTACAAACATTCTTCTACAGAAAATTTTTTTATCGAAAATTTTTTTATAGAATCTTTTTTTATCACATATTTTTCTATTTAAAATTTTTACAAAAATTTTTGTACAGGAAATCCATCGAAAAATTTTGAAAAAAAAATTTCTATAGAAAAATTTTTGATAAAAATCTACTATAGAAAAAAAATTTGATAGAAAAATTTTTGTTAAAAAAGTTTTTTGTAGGAAATTTTTAAAAAGAAAATTTTCTATAGAAAAATTTTTGATAAAAAAAATTTTCTATAGAAAAATTTTTGATGAAAAATTTTATATAGAAAAATTTTGGATGAAAAAATTTTCTATAGAAAAATGTCTGATAGAAAAATTTTTGATGAAAAAATTTTCTATAGAAAAATTTTTGATAAAAAAAATGTTCTATCGAAAAATTTTTGATAAAAAAATTTTCTATAGAAAAATTTTTGATAAAAAAATTTTCTATAGAAAAATTTTTGATAAAAAATTTTCTATAGAAAAATTTTTGATAAAAAAATTTTCTGTAGAAAAATTTTTGATAAAAAAATTTTCTATAGAAAAATTTTTGATACAAAAATTTTGTATAGAAACATTTTTGATACAAAAATTTTCTATAGAAACATTTTTGATACAAAAATTTTCTATAGACAAATTTTTGAGAAAAAATTTCCTATAGAAAAATTTTTGATGAAAAAATTTTCTATAGAGAAATTTTTGATGAAAAAATTTTCTATAAAAAAATTTTTGATAAAAAATTTTGATAAAATAGTTTTCTATAGAAAATTTTTTCATTCAAAATTTTTCTATAGAATATTGTTTTATCAAAAATTTTCTATTAAAAAAATTTCTATTTTTGGTAAAAAAAATTTCCTGGAAGAAAATTTTTGATAAAAAAATTTTCTGGAGGAAAATTTTTGATAAAAAAAATGTTCTAAAAAAAAATTTTGATACAAAAATTTTCTATAGAAAAATTTTTGATAAAAAAAATTTTCTATACAAAAATTTTTGATAAAAAATTTTCTATAGAAAAATTTTGATGAAAAAATTTTCTATAGAAAATTTTTTTACCAAAAATTTTTCTATAGAAAATTTTTGATAAAAAAATTTTCTATATTTTTTTATCAAAAATTTTTGTATAGAAAATTTTTTTTTTGAAAAATTTTCTTTAGAAAAATTTTTGATAAAAAAATGTTCCATAGCAAAATTTTTGATAAAAAAATTTTCTATAGAAAAATTTTGATGAAAAAATTTTCTATAGAAAAATTTTCTTTAGAAAAATTTTTGATAAAAAAATGTTCTATAGAAAAATTTTTGATAAAAAAATTTTCTATAGAAAAATTTTGATAAAAAAATTTTCTATAGAAAAATTTTTGATGAAAAAATTTTCTATAGAAAAATTTTTGATGAAAAAATTTTCTATAGAAAAATTTTTGATGAAAAAATTTTCTATACAGAAATTTTTGATGAAAAAATTTTCTATAAAAAAAATTTTTGATAAATAATTTTGATAAAATAGTTTTCTATAGAAAATTTTTTCATTCAAAATTTTCCTGTAGAATATTTTTTTATAAAAAATTTTCTATAAAAAATTTCTATTTTTGATAAAAAAAATTTTCTGGAGGAAAATTTTTGATAAAAAATGTTCTATAGAAAAATTTTTGATACAAAAATTTTCTATAGAAAAATTTTTGATACAAAAATTTTCTATAGAAAAATTTTTGATACAAAAATTTTCTATAGAAAAATTTTTGATACAAAAATTTTCTATAGAAAAATTTTTGATACAAAAATTTTCTATAGAAAAATTTTTGATACAAAAATTTTCTATAGAAAAATTTTTGATACAAAAATTTTCTATAGAAAAATTTTTGATACAAAAATTTTCTATAGAAAAATTTTTGATACAAAAATTTGCTATAGAAAAATTTTTGATACAAAAATTTTCTATAGAAAAATTTTTGTTAAAAAAATTTTCTATACAAAAATTTTTGATAAAAAATTTTCTATAGAAACATTTTTGGTAAAAAAAAAATTTCCATATAAAAATGTTTGATAAGAAAATGTTGTATAGAAAAATGTTTGATAAAAATATTTAAAAAAATGGAGTAGAAAACTTTTTCTTTTTAAAACGTTAGAACTACACATTAAAAAGAAATGCCTATTTTGGTTAAAAGTATGAAAAAGACGGCAACTCTGCAGAATATTTTTTTGTTCTGTTCTCTTTGCGCCGACCCGTGGTCATGATTTAGATCTAGAAGTTGAGACAAATGACTTTAAACTACTACTGACTATAAACTAGTTACTACGGATTATATACTACTACTGACTATAAACTACTTTAGTAGTGGTTTATAGCCAGTAGTAACTAGTTTGTAGTTAGTTTTACATTTAGAAATTACTACTTATTGATTGTTATTATCTTCCTCGAATCTGCTTAATGTTTTTTTCAAATGTATAGTTCTCATTAGAAACTACTACTTATTTTATTCTAAAAACTGCTACTTATTTTTTGCTACTTATTTTTTGCTACTTATTTTTTGCCTAGAAACTATAATTTATTTGGAGTTATAATAGGAACAGACGTTGTTTTACTTATGAGCGGCTATATATGCTTATACACAACTACTACAAATTACTACTTAAGAAATACGTTTTGTAATTTGCTATTTTCTTCATAGCAACTGCTACTTAATACTAAAACTAAATTTAATGTTTCTTTCAATTTATGATCTAGAAATGCTACAAAAACTAAATAAAAAAAACTTAATCGTTTTTTAAAAGTAATTTTATGATTTCCGTTTGCAATAGTAAAATCAGCAAAATTCTGTATAATTTATATAGCAAAAATTCCAATTCCATGAAATTCACATAAACTAGACCCTTCGTTTGCTCTGAAATTCAGAGGCTACAAATATTTGTTTTTCACACTTTCGACTTCTAGGTTTTTTTTTTTTTTAGCTTTTTTGAATTTTCCAATGTAAATTTATAATTATGGCTACAAAAGTAGAGTGTGATTTGGCTCTGGAGCCACATGTGTGCAGCACATTTTTAATTTTTATTTAATGTGCCACAAATAGCAAAAACTGGGGAAAAAAAAGACACCCGACAACATAAAGTCAGAACTTTAGTAAAAGGGAACTAGAGCAGCAAAAATAGAAAACAAAAAATCTAAATCGAAAAATAACTTTAAAGTTCCATGAGTTTGAGGCAGATGATGATGATGAGATTTTTTATGTAGAATATTCATAAAATCAAAGCAAAAAGTTAGAATTTGAAGTGTAGCCTATGATGATGTTGACTATCAGACTTCTTCTTTCTCATGATGAAAATGTGCGTTTTTTTTTATAGCCTCAACATTTTGAAGGTGCCTTTGGTTTAAAAATATTTTCTATTTAAGGTGTGTTGTGACTTGTAGAAGAGTTTCTATCATCTTTCTCTAATATCAAGCAAATTTCACACTTTTATTTAGTTTTTTTATTTTATCAAAGGTAGAGCATATGAAACAGAAAAAAAAATCACACACTCTTCAGTGTAACCTTAAAATTGTTGAACGTATTTTTATTCAACTTTGAACATAAGAGTGTGCAATTTTTTTATTTTTTTATATTTTTTTTTGCGGTTCACTGAACTGCAAGCAACTCAAACCGCACACATTCGTTACTACTGCGACGCTTTGGCTCTTCGCTTAGCCAGTGTTGCAACAAATGAACTTTAACCAACAACAACGACAACATGGAGCACGATAACGAAAGCAACAACAACAAACACACCTTTACCACCACCACCGCCACCATCATCATCGTCATCACCTCCAGGAGTAACAACAACTAGTGCATGAGTAACAGAAAAAAAAAAGCCAACAAAAGTCTACATTAACATTTTGAATTCCCAGTCCTGCTTTGACGCTGCCATAAGATACATATTTCGTTCTTTGTGGTGCACAAGTGCAACATTAAATGAATTTGATGTGTGCAGCACAGTGTGACGAATTGTAAACACATTTGTAAAGCGGCTGTCAAAATTGTAAAAATAAGTTGTACTTTTGGAAATTTGCTTTCAATTGTTTTCAAATATTTAGTAAAAATACTAAAAATTTGTTGGAATATTATTTAGAAGTAGCTCCTTTTAAAAGCTATTTAATAGATTTCTAGTAAAAGGCTAGACTTGATAGGAAAGAGCTCTTTATGAATAGGAGACTGAAAATGTTGGCCTACGCACAAAAATTTAAAAAATTAATTTTGTTACTGACTCCCGTTTGAAGCCCTAATATTGGCTCCAAAACAAAAGTTTTATATCTGTGGCAATAAATCATAATGGCTTAAGTCGAAATTTCATTTTTTGAGATATTAAGTGTTTTGTCGAAAAGATATAAGGGCTTTGTATGGAAAAGTTAAAATATAAATGCCTATAGTTTTAATAATAATGACATTTTATAGCTGAGTGATAGATCTTGATCTGAATAACAAGAATATGTAATAAAATGAAGAAGCACTTATGTCAAGTTAAGCCATTATCATTCATTGCCACAGATATATTCTGAATCCATATGAAATTCTAAGACGAACGAGTGATGTCCGTCTGTTTAAATGGGTCTTACCATGGGTCGGCGTAAAGAGAACAAAACAAAAAAAAAAAAAATATTTGGCAGAGTTGCCGTTTTTTATACTTTTAACTAAAATAGGTATTTTTTTCAATGTGCAGTTCTAACGTTTTAAAAAGAAAAGTTTTCTACTCCAGTTTTTTTGTTAATACTTTTATCAAAAATTTTTTTATAGAAAATTTTTTTATCAAAAATTTTTCTATAGAAAATTTTTTTATCAAAAATTTTTCTATATAAAATTTTTTTATCAAAAATTTTTCTATAGAAAATTTTTTTATCAAAAATTTTTCTATAGAAAATTTTTTTTTCAAAAATTTTTCTATAGAAAATTTTTTTATCAAAAATTTTTCTATAGAAAATTTTTTTTATCAAAATTGTTTCTTTAGAAATTTTTTTTATCAAAAATGTTTCTTTAGAAAAATTTTTTATCAAAAATTTTTCTATAGAAAATTTTTTTACTCAAAAAGAAGTGTATTTGCATTTGATCCCAAACCTGTTACATTTATTTATTAATGTAACAGATCAATTTATTGATAAAAAGCCAAAAAATGTTTGCGGAGAAACCAAATTCCTCGACGCGTTTCGATGGTTGGTTAAGCCATCTCTTCAGGAGGATTATCCCCAATTTAGACAGATCGAAAACCTCGCATTATCGAAACGCGTCGAGGAATTTGGTTTCTCCGCAAACATTTTTTGGCTTTTTATCAATAAATTGATCTGTTACATTAATAAATAAATGTAACAGGTTTGGGATCAAATGCAAATACACTTCTTTTTGAATAATATTTACATCCCGACTAATTTGTTATTTTTTGATAAAACTGCATTCATTCAGCTTATTTTTTAAAATAAACTTGTTTATTTTAAAACATCTTACCCCCCCTTCTTCACAGCATTCTGCATATAGTAGCCGACGGCTACAGCAAGAATGTGGGAAGTGAAGGTAGATGAAAACTGAAAAATGTTTGTTTTTGTTTAGTCGATAATCTACGCTTTTACTTTTGGTTTATGAACATAATTCTTAATAGTTATGTTTGTAAATTTAGTAATAATGCGAGGTTTTCGATCTGTCTAAATTGGGGATAATCCTCCTGAAGAGATGGCTTAACCAACCATCGAAACGCGTCGAGGAATTTGGTTTCTCCGCAAACATTTTTTTGGCTTTTTATCAATAAATTGATCTGTTACATTAATAAATAAATGTAACAGGTTTGGGATCAAATGCAAATACACTTCTTTTTGAATAATATTTACATCCCGACTAATTTGTTATTTTTTGAGAAAATTTTTTTATCAAAAATTTTTCTATAGAAAATTTTTTTATCAAAAATTTTTCTATAGAAAATTTTTTTATCAAAAATTTTTCTATAGAAAATTTTTTATCAAAAATTTTTCTATAGAAAATTTTTTTATCAAAAATTTTTCTATAGAAAATTTTTTTATCAAAAATTTTTCTATAGAAAATTTTTTTTATCAAAAATTTTTCTATAGAAAATTTTTTTATCAAAAATTTTTCTATAGAAAATTTTTTTATCAAAAATTTTTCTATAGAAAATTTTTGTATCAAAAATTTTTCTATAGAAAATGAAAAAATGTTTCTTAAGAAAATTTTTTTATCAACAATTTTTCTTTAGAAACTTTTTTTATCAAAAATTTTTTTTTAGAAATTTTTTTTTATCAAAACTTTTCGATAAAAATTTTTTCTATAGAAAAATTTTTCTATAAAAAATTTTCTATTTAAAATTTTTTAACAAAAATTTTTTTATAGAAAATTTTTTTATCAAAAAATTTTCTATAGCAAATTTTTTTATAAAAAAAATTTTTTTTATCAAAAATTTTTCTATAGAATTTTTTTTTTTTTTAAATAACAAAATAGTCGGGATGTAAATATTATTCAAAAAGAAGAGTATTTGCATTTGATCCCAAACCTGAAGAGATGGCTTAACCAACCATCGAAACGCGTCGAGGAATTTGGTTTCTCCGCAAACATTTTTTGGCTTTTTATCAATAAATTGATCTGTTACATTAATAAATAAATGTAACAGGTTTGGGATCAAATGCAAATATTCTTCTTTTTGAAGAATTTTTTTTTTATCAAAAATTTTTCTATAGAAAATTTTTTTTATCAAAAATTTTTGTATCAAAAATTTTTCTATAGAAAATTTTTTTATCAAAAATTTTTCTATAGAAAATTTTTTTATCAAAAATTTTTCTATAGACAATTTTTTATCAAAAATTTTGTTCTAGAAAATTTTCTTATCAAAAATTTTTCTATTGAATTATTTTTTTATCAAAAATTTTTCTATAGAAAATTTTTTTAACAAAAATTTTTCTCTAGAAAATTTTTTTAACAAAAATTTTTCTCTAGAAAATTTTTTTAACAAAAATTTTTCTCTCGAAAATTTTTTTATCAAAATTTTTTCTATAGAAAATTTTTTTATCAAAAATTTTTCTATAGAAAATTTTCTTATCAAAATTTTTTCTATAGAAAATTTTTTTATCAAAAATTTTTTCTATAGAAAATGTTTTTATCAAAAAATTTGTAATCGAAAATTTTTTCATCAAAAATTTTTTTTGGTAGAAATTTTTTAATAAAAATTTTTCTATTCAAAATTTTTTAACCAAAATTTTTCTATGGACATTTTTTTATTAAAAATGTTTCTATAGAAAATTTTTTTATCAAAAATTTTTGTATCAAAAATTTTTCTATAGAAAATTTTTTTATCAAAAATTTTTCTATAGAAAATTTTTTTATCAAAAATTTTTCTATAGAAAATTTTTTTATCAAAAATTTGTCTATAGAAAATTTTTTTATCAAAAATTTTTCTATATAAAATTTTTTTTATCAAAAATTTTTCTATAGAAAATTTTTTTATCAAAAATTTTTCTATAGAAAAAAAATTTTTTTATCAAAAAGTTTTCTATAAAAAATTTTTTTTATCAAAAATGTTTCTCTAGAAAATTTTTTTCATCAAAAATTCTTCTATAGAAAATTTTTTTATCAAAAATTTTTTTATAGAAGATTGAAAATTTTTGGATACAAAAATATTTTTATCGAAAATTTTTACAGAAAAGTATTTTTATCGAAAAATTTTCTATAAAATATAATTTTTTTCGAACAATTTTTCAAAGAAAAAAATTTTTATTAAAAATTTTTCTTGAAAAAAATTTTTGGATCGAAAATATCTAAAAAATATAAAAATCTAAAATTGTTTGATATTAGAATTTATTTCTGTTTTGAAAAATATTTACAATATTTACAAAAATATTCCTAATGTTTACAAAAATATTAGTATCGTGGCAACAATGTTCGAGATTATATTTCTTTGTTCTCTCGGACCATGTATTTTGTTGCTATAAATTGGATTTTAATTTGTTTTTTTTTTGCCTATTTTGTTTTTGTCTTTTCTTTAACAAAGCGGCACTAACTCTGTTAACATAAAAATTCCAACTG
The DNA here is from genome assembly GCA_933228675.1 of Stomorhina lunata. Taxonomy (NCBI): domain Eukaryota; kingdom Metazoa; phylum Arthropoda; class Insecta; order Diptera; family Rhiniidae; genus Stomorhina; species Stomorhina lunata. Next base: position 67,008,024 of record OW121743.1, read on the forward strand.
AATGATTTGAGTACTCATTTTCACGAGTTTTATTAATGATCGTGATATTTACGAAAATTAAAAAAGTTCATTGGCTTCTGGTGGTATGGACTGCCTACTCCTGCTTATAAGTATTTTTAATCATAATGAATCCTTTAATAAATACAACTTCTTTGATATTCATGGCTAATTCCATATTTCATTTTAATGATTTTCTTTGACTTCCATTAAAATTCCTATTTTTATTGCATTAACCTTAGGCTTTTCTTCAGTTATTTTAAAATTAACCTTTTCTAACGATTTTAAAACAAGTTTTAAAACATTTTCGCATTAAAATTCCTTTTATCATTGCGATTGTTTGACCTCGTAAGTTTATGACCGACTATGGTTTTTTTATCTACTAAAAAGTATAGAAAACATTTTTCCATTAGCCCTTGAACTTTTAAATGGATTTATATGATTTTGCCATATCAATATCTCTTTAGAGTATTTTTGATCTATTGAATTTTATGCCGGTATTTTGCGTCATTTGGAAAACAAAAAAAAAAAAAAAGAAAAACTCTCATACAAAAGTAGTAAAATTTTCTATAGTTTATTGTAAAACATTTCGACGAATACAATTTTACAAAATTTCCTAAAGATGAAAGTGAGTGCAATGAATTTTTTGTTGTTTTTTTTACGAATTTCTCTATGAAGGTTTTTCCTCTGTTGGATTCGAACAAGGGCCATTGGGTTCTCTTTTTGTAGTAAAATGTATTTATTTTTGATGTATGGATGGAACTTATCTAGCCATGGAGCGGTGGAGTTTGAAACCATTATACCCGTATTGACGCATATGAATATTATATTTATTTACATTTAGTTTACATGTTATTTACATGTAAATATGTAAACACATACCTGTATCTATAATACGTTTTCGTGATTGTTTATATTGGAATTTCGTTTACAATTTACAATCTTTTTGTTTCAGTTTTGACTTGTGGATTTTGTTAGCTTTTACTTTAGCGGAATTAATGCAAAATATTTGTTGTTGATTGCAAGTAATCAGGTTGATAAATCTTCCCGGTTTGCAGATTACACTGGTCAACACGATAAATTACAACACCCAAGATTAATTTTCTATAAAAATGTTTGCATACAAAATTTTTTTTATAAAAATTTGTCTATATGACAAAAAATTTTCTATAAAAAATGTTTCTATAAAAATGTTTCTATAAAGTTTTTTCTATAAAAAGTTTTTTTTTATAATAAATTTTTCTTTGAAAAACTTTATTACAAAAATTTGTTTATAAAAAAATTTTGTATAAAAAATATCCTATAAAAAATTTTCAATACAAAATTTTTCTATAAAAAACATTATTACAAAAAATATTTCTAAAAGAAATTTTCTATAAAAAATTTTCTTAAAAAATGTTTCTATAAAAAACTTTATTATAAAAAATTTTCTATAAAAAATTGTTCTTTCAAAATTTTTCTATAAAAAATTTTCTATCAAAAACTTTATTATAAAAAATTTTCTATAAAAAATGTTTCTTCAAAAAGAAGTGTATTTGCATTTGATCCCAAACCTGTTACATTTTTTTATTAATGTAACAGATCAATTTATTGATAAAAAACCAAAAAATGTTTGCGGAGAACCAAATTCCTCGACGCGTTTCGATGGTTGGTTAAGCCATCTCTTCAGGAGGATTATCCCCAATTTAGACAGATCGAAAACCTCGCATTATTACTAAATTTACAAACATAACTATTAAGAATTATGTTCATAAACCAAAAAAGTGAAGGTAGATGAAAACTGAAAAATGTTTGTTTTTGTTCAGTCGATAATCTACGCTTTTACTTTTGGTTTATGAACATAATTCTTAATAGTTATGTTTGTAAATTTAGTAATAATGCGAGGTTTTCGATCTGTCTAAATTGGGGATAATCCTCCTGAAGAGATGGCTTAACCAACCATCGAAACGCGTCGAGGAATTTGGTTTCTCCGCAAACATTTTTTTGGCTTTTTATCAATAAATTGATCTGTTACATTAATAAATAAATGTAACAGGTTTGGGATCAAATGCAAATACACTTCTTTTTGAATAATATTTACATCCCGACTAATTTGTTATTTTTTGAAAAAATGTTTCTATAAAAAATTTTCTGCTTTATATTTTTCTTCAAAAATTTTTTCTTATAAAAATTTTTCTATAAAAATTAAAAAAAAAATGTTTCAATGAATATTTTCTTAAAAAAATACTCCATAAAAACTATTTAAATTTTTTAATTTGATATACAAATTCTTTTTTAAAAAATTTTTTCTATAAAAGTATATTATTAAAATTTTTTTAAAAAAATTTTTCTATAAAAATTTTTTTATAAAAATATTCTATAAAAATTTTTCTAGAAAAAATTTTCTATTACAAATTTTCTCTCAAAAAATTTTTCTAGAAAAAACTTTCTATCTAAAATTAATGTGTAAAAAGTTTTTCTATAAAAAATTTTCTATAAAAATATTCTATTAAAATTTTTCTATAAAAAATTTTCTGTTACAAATTTTCTCTCAAAAAATGTTTCTATAAAAAATTTTTTATCTAAAATTTATGAGTAAAAAATTTTTCTATAAAAATTTTCTATAAAAAATTTTTCTATAAAAAATGTTTCTAGAAAAAATTTTCTAAAAAAATTTTTCTAAAAAAAACTTTTCTATAAAAAAAAAATCTGTTACAAATTTTCTCTCAAAAAATGTTTCTATAAAAAACGCTTCTATAAAAAATTTTCTAGCTAAAATTTATGTTTAAAAAGTTTTTCTATAAAAAATTTCTATAAAAAATTTTTCTATACAAATTTTCCATAAAAAATTTTTCTATTAAAAATTGTTCTATAAAAATTTTTTTCTGTAAAAAGTTTTCTTTAAAAAATTTTACTATTAAACATTTTTTTTTTAAATTTCTATAAAAAATGTTTCTAGAAAAAATTTTCTATAAAAAAAAATTTCTGTTACAAATTTTCTCTCAAAAAATGTTTCTATAAAAAATGCTTCTATAAAAAATGTTCTATCTAAAATTTATATTTAAAAAATTTTTCTATCAAAATTTTCTATAAAAAATTTTTCTATAAAAATTTTTCTATAGAAATTTTCTATAAAAAATTGTTCTGTAAAAAATTTTCTTTAAAAAAAACTTTACTATTAAAAATTTTTTTGTAACAAAAATAAAAAATTTTTCTATAAAAAATTTTCCTTAAAAAATTTTCTTCAGAAAATTTTTCTGTAAAAAATGTTTCTATAAAAAATTATATTTAAAAAATTTTCTACAAAAAATGTTCTATAAAAGATTTTTCTATTAAAATTTTCTTTAAGAAATTTTCTATAAAAAATTTTCTACAAAAAAATTTCTATAAAAGATTTTTCTATTAAAAATTTTCTATAAAAATTTTTTTTTGGAAAAATGTTTCTATAAAAAATTTTATTAAAAATGTTTTTTTTTTAATATAAAAAATTTGTTTAAAAGATTTTTCTATTAAAAATTTTCTATAAAAATTTTTTTAAAAAATTTTTTTAAAAAAAATTTTTATATAATAATTTTCTATAAAAATTGTTTTTAAAAAATTTTTCTATAAAAAAATTTTCTTTAAAAAATTTTCTTTAAAAAATTATCTATAAAAAATTTTTCTATTAAAAAATTTTATTAAAAACATTTTTCTATAAAAAAATGTTTCTAAAGAAATTTTTCTTAAAAAAATTTTCTTTAAAAAATTATCTATAAAAAATTTTTCTATTAAAAATTTTCTTAAAAATTTTTCGATAAAAAAATTTTTCTATAACAAATTTTTCAATAAAAATTTTCTATAAAAATTTTTGCATAAAAATTTTTTCTATAAAAATTTTTACTATTAAAATTTTTTTTGTAAAAAAATTTTGATAAAAAATGTTTCTAGAAAAAATTTTCTTAAAAAATTTTTCTATAAAAAATTTTCTTTAAAAAATTTTCTTTAGAAAATTTTATTTAAAAAGTTGTCTATAAAAAATTTCCTACAAAAAATGTTCTATAAAAGATTTTTCTATTAAAAATTTTCTATAAATTTTTTTTTTGGAAAAAAATGTTTCTATAAAAAAAAATTTTATTAAAAATGTTTTTTTTTTTTTTTAATATAAAAAATTTGTATAAAAGATTTTTCTATTAAAAATTTTATATAAACAATTTTTTTAAAGAACTTTTCTTAAAAAAATTTTTATATAATAATTTTCTATAAAAATTTTTTATAAAAAATTTTTCTATAAAAAATTTTTCTATAAAACATTTGTCTATAAAAAAATTTTATATAAAACATTTTTCTATAAAAAAATGTTTATAAAAAAATTTTTCTTTAAAAAATTATCTATAAAAAATGTTTCTATTAAAAAAATTTTTCTATAAAAAAAATTTTCTATTCAAATTTTTTTAGAAAAAAATTTTTCTATAAAAATTTTCTATAAAAAATTTTTCGATAAAAAATTTTCTATAAAAAATTTTCTATCATAATTTTTTTATAAACAATTTTCTGTAAAAAAAATTCTTCTATAAAAAATTTTCTATCAAAATTATTCTCTAAATAATTTTTTATAAAGAATTTTCTATGAAAAATTTTTTTATAAAAAGTTTTCTATAAAAATTTTTCTACTTAAACTTTTCTATAAAAAATTCTTTTATAAACAATTTTTCTATAAAAAATTTTTCTATAAAAAATTTTTCTATAAAAAATTTTTCTATAATAATAATTTCTATAAGAAATTTTATTAAAAGTGTTTTTTTTTTTAACATAAAAAATTTGTATAAAAGATTTTTCTATTAAAAATTTTATATAAACCATTTTTTTAAAGAACTTTTCTTAAAAAAATTTTTATATAATAATTTTCTATAAAAATTTTTTATAAAAAATTTTTCTATAAAAAATTTTTCTATAAAAATATTTTATATAAAACATTTTTCTTTAAAAAAATGTTTATAAAAAAATTTTTCTTTAAAAAATTATCTATAAAAAATATTGCTATAAAAAAAATTTTCTATTCAAATTTTTTTAGTAAAAAAATTTTTCTATAACAAATTTTTCTATAACAAATTTTTCTATAAAAATTTTCTATAAAAAATTTTTCGATAAAAAATTTTCTATCAAAATTTTTCTATAAAAAATTTTCTATCAAAATTTTTTTATAAAAAATTTTCTATCAAAATTTTTTTATAAACAGTTTTCTGTTAAAAAAAAATCTTCTATAAAAAATTTTTCTATAAAAAATTTTCTATCAAAATTTTTCTATAAACAATTTTCTATAAAGAGTTTTCTATGAAAAATTTTTTTATAAAAAGTTTTCCAAAAAAATTTTTCTACTTAAACTTTTCTATAAAAAATTCTTCTATAAAAAATTTTTCTATAAAAAATATTTCTATAAAAAATTCTTCTATAAAAAATTTTTCTATAAAAAATTTTTCTATAAAAAATTTTTCTATAAAAAATTTTTCTATAAAAAATTTTTCTATAAAAAATTTTTCTATAAAAAATTTTTCTATAAAAAATTTTTCTATAAAAAATTTTTCTATAAAAAATTTTTCTATTAAAAATTTTTCTATAAAAAATTTTTCTATTAAAAATTTTTCTATAAAAAATTTTCTATAAAAAATTTTTTGTATAAAAAATTTTTGTATAAAAATTTTTTAATAAAAAATTTTTCTATAAAAATTTTTTTCGAGAAAAATTTTTTCTAGAAAAATTTTCTAGAAAAATTTTTTCTGTAAAATATTTTCTATAAAAAGTGTTTCTATAATTTTTTTATAAGTATAAAAAAGAAACATTATTCGCATTTGATCCCAATCCGTTAAATTTATTTATTAATGTATTAGACAATTTATTAATAAAAGCCAACAAATATTTTTGGGGACAACCAATTCCTCGACGCGTTTCGATGATTGGTTAGGCCATCTCTTCATTAGGAGTATTCCTACTTTTAGACAGACTGAAAATCTTTCATTATTACCAATTTTAAAAACACAATCATTACGAATTATGTTTGTAATTTTCTATAAAAAATTTCAATAAAGGGTAAATCGAAGAGCCATTTGCCCATTGTCGATATAAGTATACCAAAAAAATTCAAATTTTCATTTTAGCCTTAAACTAGAAACAATTCAATATCATCAATTTTTTAATACCGACTTTAAAGCCAATTGGCAGTTACTTCAGGAACAAAATGGAAATTAAAAAAAAAACTTTTAATTTCTATTTGATCGTGTCTATCATAATTTATTACATTTTATTGAATATTTTATGGCATTTTTTTCGAATTTACTGACTTAATAATATTCCCTCACATTTTTTTAATTTATTACAAAAAATTGCTCAATGTTATTTGATTTTACGATTTCAAGAATTGACAATACGTTTTATGCGTCCTCTGTCCTTAACATTCGGGGAGGAATGTAAAATTAACCGGGTACTACGTGAGTATTTAAAAAAAGTGAAACTGGCAGTATTTTCTAACACCCAGTCCGTTAATATAATAGAAATTACAAAAATAATAAATAAATGATGATGCATTTTTTTGATTACTAGTTTATTTGATTTGTTTAGGCTTTTAGGAAAAAATTTGTTTTTTTATTAAGGGTACTCAAGTGAGTACTTTAGAGACTTGCAAAAGAGCAAATTTGCAAAGAATGCAAAATTGTGGAAATGAAAATGACTCAAAAGTTATAGTTTTCGAATATCAATCGTGTTCGAAGTTTAAGTAATTTCCTTTTTTACGCTTTAAATATTGTTGCTGTGAATACCCTTATTGTTTATATCCAGCAAATAACTGGAGATCAATCGCAAATGTTTGTAATTTCAATTTTTATATGATATGACATGAATGTATGAGCATTGCTCATGCATTTCTGATATGTCTACACAAAAATATGTTTATTCACTTGATTTATGCAATCGCAATCTCAATTATAATTGATTTTCATTTATTTTTCTTAATATTTTTTTATTTTCAAATAATTTCAATTTCTGCGTGTTTTGTAAACTTAAGATTTAAACATTTAATCTGGAGTTAAGTTTCAAGTTTCAAATTCAGTTGCTGGCAATTTTTGGGGTTTGGTCGTGTCAATTATGAAAACAATTTTGTTATAATTCGAGATAATACCAATATAATGAACATGTCAGTATGTCTGACCGCTTAACAATAATCGAGATGAAGTGTTAATTGTTTAAATGAGAGAAAAACTGTTTTGCTGAAAAATATTATTAAACTAATTCGAAAATATGTTAATTAAGTGAATGAAAAAAATATAGTATTACTTACTACTCGTATGTACTTTAGTTAATACGATTTAAATCAATTTAAATAATCAAATATTTAGGTCAATGATTTTTTTGAAAAATACAATTTTTAGTAGCTCTATTTGTAAGCACTATTTATTAGACTATTTTCTAAAAACAGGTAATGTGGTATATCTATTTATTTTAAGTTTTTTCCGAATAAAATATAAAATTTTTTGTTATAAAAAAATTTTCTATAGAAAATTTTTTGTTATAAAAAATTTTTCTTTAGAAAATTTTTTGTTATAAAAAAATTTTCTATAGAAAATTTTTTGTTATAAAAAAATTTTCTATAGAAAATTTTTTTTCTATAGAAAATTTTTTTATATCAAAAAATTTTCTATAGAAAATTTTTTTATATCAAAAAATTTTCTATAGAAAATTTTTTTATATCAAAAAATTTTCTATAGAAAATTTTTTGATATAAAAAAATTTTCTATAGAAAGTTTTTTTATAAAATTTTTCTTTAGAAAATTTTTTATTATAAAAAATTTTTCTTTAGAAAATTTTTTATTATAAAAATTTTTTCTTTAAAAAATTTTTTATTATAAAAAATTTTCCTTTAGAAAATTTTTTATTATAAAAAATTTTTTTTTAGAAATTTTTTGTTATAAAAAATTTTTCTTTAGAAAATTTTTTGTTATAAAAAATTTTTCTTTAGAAAATTTTTTGTTATAAAAAATTTTTCTTTAAAAAATTTTTTGTTATAAAAATTTTGTTTTTAGAAAATTTTTTGTTATAAAAAATTTTTCTTTAGAAAATTTTTTCTTATAAAAAATGTTTCTTTAGAAAATTTTTTGTTATAAAAAATTTTTCTTTAGAAAATTTTTTGTTATAAAAAATTTTTCTTTAGAAAATTTTTTGTTATAAAAAATTTTCCTTTAGAAAATTTTTTGTTATAAAAAATTTTTCGTTAGAAAATTTTTTGTTATAAAAAATTTTTGTTTAGAAATTTTTTTGTTGTAAAAATTTTTTCTTTAGAAAATTTTTTATTATAAAAAAATATTGTTTTGAAAATTTTTTTGTCTTAACAATATTTTGTAATAAAAAATTTTTCTTTAAAAAATTTTTTGTTATAAAAGATTTTTCCATAGAATTTTTATAAAAAAATGTTTCCATAAAAAATTTTTTGTTATAGATCATAAAAAATTGTTCATTATAGAAAAATTTTTCTGTAGAAAATATTTTGTTATAAATTTTCTAAAAAAAATTTTTTGTTATATAAACATTTTTCTATACGAAATATTTTGTTATAAATTTTCTGTAGAAAATTTTATGTTATAAAATTTCTATAGATAATTTTTTGTTATAAATTTTCGACAGGAATTATTTTGTTATTCTATAGAAAATTTGTTATTAAAAATTTTCTGAAGAAAATTATTTGTTATAGAAATTTTTCTTATCAAATTTTTTTCTATAGAAAAATTCTGCGTTATAATATTGTTTTTAGCTTTTTGTCTCGTTTTTACAAAAAATTTTTTGTCACAAAATTTTTTCTGTTATAAAAATTTTTCTAAAGAAAATGTGTTGTTATAACAATTTTTCTATTAAAAATTTTTTGTTATAAAAACTTTTCAATATAAAATTTTTTGTTATAAAAATTATTCTATAGAAAATTTTTGGTTATTCAAATTTTTCAATGAAAAATTTTTTGTTATACAATTTTTTCTATTGAAAATTTTCTTTTTTAATTATTAGTAAAATCATAATTTATTCATAGTTTTAATGTCATGTGATAAAAATTTTAGGTTTTAGCAATCCTTGATTTTTTATAATTTTTAAAAACTAGAAACTTGAAAAATACGGTACAAATAGCTCCGAATCTGTTAGAGATATTCAAAAATTGTCTTAAAATGACTTAAAGATAATTTTGTTTGCTCTTAGATGGTTTTCAACAAAATCGAACTTACCGTTACAAAAATATGATAAAATCGGTGAACCTGCCTTTTCCAAAATATCAAGTTTTGTACAAAACAAATGTTTAATGTCAACCTGTTGAAAAAAATTTCCATCGTTTTTATAATCATGGTCTTTGGATTATAAAAACGATGGAAATTTTTAAAAATAATAAAAATATTTTAATGATAAAACGCAAAGCAAAACGTAAAATTTTGTTTGCAAGTGTAGTTTATTGAATTGCTTCTTAAAAGATATAATGATTAATGCAATTCCTTTCGGAAAAAACGAAATTACTTTTTGAACAACCTTATAAATTTTGACTCTACAAATACTTTAAGTCTTATCTGCAAATATAAAAAGGTTTTAAATCACTAAAATTATTCTAATAAAATAACAATATTTATCTGTTATTTATACAGCTTTTTTATAACATTTAATTTTGTTTTATTACTTAATTGCACAAACACACCCAAGAGAAGAGGCATGCCACATGCCTTTTTATTTTATTTCATTTAATTTATTTATATTTTCTATTACTTCTGTGTGCATTTGTTAATCAACACCTTGTGCTTTGTCCAGAAAATAAAATTTTGTTAATTTTTGTTTAACAAAAACTTTTTTTTTATCTAATAAATAAAAATATTTTGAAAACCCAAAAACTAGTTATGATAAAAATAAGGACGGACAGTTAAACATTCCGACAGACATAAAAACAAACATTTAAACAGACAGACTGAGAATTGTTAAGGCGTGCTAACAGCTACAAGTTTAACTTAGACCTAACCACTATATTAATGTCATTTTTGGAGGTGCACTCACACCAATCAGTTCAGTTGAGTATCTAGATACATATTTTCTATGTTTAAATAATTCATTTTCAAAAATCGAAGTTTTTCTTTTAAACCAACTAAAATTTGTACTAAAATTATTCCAAATCAAAAACATTTAATTCTCATCACGTTTTTCTATTTCATAGTCATTCGTTTGTGTTTTTGGTTTATTTTCGCCTCTATTGGCTAGAAAACAAAAAGAGTAAAGTCGATTTGTACTTTGTCCGTTAATGGATTAATTTCGTAAGTGTTTATTTAAGCGTTAGAGTGTAAAAATTGAGTGAATTTGTATTACATGAACACGATTGTAGTTAACACAAAGGTGAGCATGCGCACGTTGACTTTAGGAGTTTAATTAGGAAACCATATTATTAACCGATTGCAATTAAAACAAAGTAAGATATAAGACTATGAAGATACATATAAGACTACATTTCATTTTTTTCCCGAAAATTTCCTATTTTTATAGGAAAATTTTTCAAAAATTTTCTATTTTTATAGGAAATTTTTCAAAAATTTCCTATTTTTATAGGAAATTTTTCAAAAATTTCCTATTTTTATAGGAAATTTTTCAAAAATTTCCTATTTTTATAGGAAATTTTTCAAAAATTTCCTATTTTTATAGGAAATTTTTCAAAAATTTCCTATTTTTATAGGAAATTTTTCAAAAATTTCCTATTTTTATAGGAAATTTTTCAAAAATTTCCTATTTTTATAGGAAATTTTTCAAAAATTTCCTATTTTTATAGGAAATTTTTCAAAAATTTCCTATTTTTATAGGAAATTTTTCAAAAATTTCCTATTTTTATAGGAAATTTTTCAAAAATTTCCTATTTTTATAGGAAATTTTTCAAAAATTTCCTATTTTTATAGGAAATTTTTCAAAAATTTCCTATTTTTATAGGAAATTTTTCAAAAATTTCCTATTTTTATAGGAAAATTTTCAAAAATTTCCTATTTTTATAGGAAATTTTTCAAAAATTTCCTATTTTTATAGGAAATTTTTCAAAAATTTCCTATTTTTATAGGAAATTTTTCAAAAATTTCCTATTTTTATAGGAAATTTTTCAAAAATTTCCTATTTTTATAGGAAATTTTTCAAAAATTTCCTATTTTTATAGGAAATTTTTCAAAAATTTCCTATTTTTATAGGAAATTTTTCAAAAATTTCCTATTTTTATAGGAAATTTTTCAAAAATTTCCTATTTTTATAGGAAATTTTTCAAAAATTTCCTATTTTTATAGGAAATTTTTCAAAAATTTCCTATTTTTATAGGAAATTTTTCAAAAATTTCCTATTTTTATAGGAAATTTTTCAAAAATTTCCTATTTTTATAGGAAATTTTTCAAAAATTTCCTATTTTTATAGGAAATTTTTCAAAAATTTCCTATTTTTATAGGAAATTTTTCAAAAATTTCCTATTTTTATAGGAAATTTTTCAAAAATTTCCTATTTTTATAGGAAATTTTTCAAAAATTTCCTATTTTTATAGGAAATTTTTCAAAAATTTCCTATTTTTATAGGAAATTTTTCAAAAATTTCCTATTTTTATAGGAAATTTTTCAAAAATTTCCTATTTTTATAGGAAATTTTTCAAAAATTTCCTACTTTTATAGGAAATTTTTCAAAAATTTCCTATTTTTATAGGAAATTTTTCAAAAATTTCCTATTTTTATAGGAAATTTTTCAAAAATTTCTTATTTTTATAGGAAATTTTTCAAAAACTTCCTATTTTTATAGGAAATTTTTCAAAAATTTCCTATTTTTATAGGAAATTTTTCAAAAATTTCCTATTTTTATAGGAAATTTTTCAAAAATTTCCTATTTTTATAGGAAATTTTTCAAAAATTTCCTATTTTTATAGGAAATTTTTCAAAAATTTTCTATTTTGATAGGAAATTTTTCAAAAATTTCCTATTTTTATAGGAAATTTTTCAAAAATTTCCTATTTTTATAGGAAATTTTTCAAAAATTTCCTATTTTTATAGGAAATTTTTCAAAAATTTCCTATTTTTATAGGAAATTTTTCAAAAATTTCCTATTTTTATAGGAAATTTTTCAAAAATTTCCTATTTTTATAGGAAATTTTTCAAAAATTTCCTATTTATTTTTCAAAAATTTTTTTAGGAAATTTTTCAAAAATTTCCAATTTTTATAAGAAATTTTTCAAAAATTTCCTATTTTTATAGGAAATTTTTCAAAAATTTCCTATTTTTATAGGAAATTTTTAAAAAATTTCCTATTTTTATAGGAAATTTTTAAAAAATTTCCTATTTTTATAGGAAATTTTTCAAAAATTTCCTATTTTTATAGGAAATTTTTCAAAAATTTCCTATTTTTATAGGAAATTTTTCAAAAATTTCCTATTTTTATAGGAAATTTTTCAAAAATTTCCTATTTTTATAGGAAATTTTTCAAAAATTTCCTATTTTTATAGGAAATTTTTCAAAAATTTCCTATTTTTATAGGAAATTTTTCAAAAATTTCCTATTTTTATAGGAAATTTTTCAAAAATTTCCTATTTTTATAGGAAATTTTTCAAAAATTTCCTATTTTTATAGGAAATTTTTCAAAAATTTCCTATTTTTATAGGAAATTTTTCAAAAATTTCCTATTTTTATAGGAAATTTTTCAAAAATTTCCTATTTTTATAGGAAATTTTTCAAAAATTTCCTATTTTTATAGGAAATTTTTCAAAAATTTCCTATTTTTATAGGAAATTTTTCAAAAATTTCCTATTTTTATAGGAAATTTTTCAAAAATTTCCTATTTTTATAGGAAATTTTTCAAAAATTTCCTATTTTTATAGGAAATTTTTCAAAAATTTCCTATTTTTATAGGAAATTTTTCAAAAATTTCCTATTTTTATAGGAAATTTTTCAAAAATTTCCTATTTTTATAGGAAATTTTTCAAAAATTTACCATTTTTAAAGGAAATTTTTCAATAATTTCCTATTTTTATAGGAAATTTTTGAAAAATTTTTTTAGGAAATTTTTCAAAAATTTTTTTAGGAAATTTTTCAAAAATTTCCTATTTTTATAGGAAATTTTTCAAAAATTTCCCATTTTTATAGGAAATTTTTCAAAAATTTCCCATTTTTATAGGAAATTTTTCAAAAATTTCCTATTTTTATAGGAAATTTTTCAAAAATTTCCTATTTTTATAGGAAATTTTTCAAAAATTTCCTATTTTTATAGGAAATTTTTCAAAAATTTCCTATTTTTATGGGAAATTTTTCAAAAATTTCCTATTTTTATAGGAAATTTTTCAAAAATTTCCTATTTTTATAGGAAATTTTTCAAAAATTTCCTATTTTTATAGGAAATTTTTCAAAATTTTCCTATTTTTATAGGAAATTTTTCAAAAATTTCCTATTTTTATAGGAAATTTTTCAAAAATTTCCTATTTTTATAGGAAATTTTTCAAAAATTTCCTATTTTTATAGGAAATTTTTCAAAAATTTCCTATTTTTATAGGAAATTTTTCAAAAATTTCCTATTTTTATAGGAAATTTTTCAAAAATTTCCTATTTTTATAGGAAATTTTTCAAAAATTTCCTATTTTTATAGGAAATTTTTCAAAAATTTCCTATTTTTATAGGAAATTTTTCAAAAATTTCCTATTTTTATAGGAAATTTTTCAAAAATTTCCTATTTTTATAGGAAATTTTTCAAAAATTTCCTATTTTTATAGGAAATTTTTCAAAAATTTCCTATTTTTATAGGAAATTTTTCAAAAATTTCCTATTTTTATAGGAAAATTTTTCAAAAATTTCCTATTTTTATAGGAAATTTTTCAAAAATTTCCTATTTTTATAGGAAATTTTTCAAAAATTTCCTATTTTTATAGGAAATTTTTCAAAAATTTCCTATTTTTATAGGAAATTTTTCAAAAATTTCCTATTTTTATAGGAAATTTTTCAAAAATTTCCTATTTTTATAGGAAATTTTTCAAAAATTTCCTATTTTTATAGGAAATTTTTCAAAAATTTCCTATTTTTATAGGAAATTTTTCAAAAATTTCCTATTTTTATAGGAAATTTTTCAAAAATTTCCTATTTTTATAGGTAATTTTTCAAAAATTTCCTATTTTTATAGGAAATTTTTCAAAAATTTCCTATTTTTATAGGAAAATTTTCAAAAATTTCCTATTTTTATAGGAAATTTTTCAAAAATTTCCTATTTTTATAGGAAATTTTTCAAAAATTTCCTATTTTTATAGGAAATTTTTCAAAAATTTCCTATTTTTATAGGAAATTTTTCAAAAATTTCCTATTTTTATAGGAAATTTTTCAAAAATTTCCTATTTTTATAGGAAATTTTTCAAAAATTTCCTATTTTTATAGGAAATTTTTCAAAAATTTCCTATTTTTATAGGAAATTTTTCAAAAATTTCCTATTTTTATAGGAAATTTTTCAAAAATTTCCTATTTTTATAGGAAATTTTTCAAAAATTTCCTATTTTTATAGGAAATTTTTCAAAAATTTCCTATTTTTATAGGAAATTTTTCAAAAATTTCCTATTTTTATAGGAAATTTTTCAAAAATTTCCTATTTTTATAGGAAATTTTTCAAAAATTTCCTATTTTTATAGGAAATTTTTCAAAAATTTCCTATTTTTATAGGAAATTTTTCAAAAATTTCCTATTTTTATAGGAAATTTTTCAAAAATTTCCTATTTTTATAGGAAATTTTTCAAAAATTTCCTATTTTTATAGGAAATTTTTCAAAAATTTCCTATTTTTATAGGAAATTTTTCAAAAATTTCCTATTTTTATAGGAAATTTTTCAAAAATTTCCTATTTTTATAGGAAATTTTTCAAAAATTTCCTATTTTTATAGGAAATTTTTCAAAAATTTCCTATTTTTATAGGAAATTTTTCAAAAATTTCCTATTTTTATAGGAAATTTTTCAAAAATTTCCTATTTTTATAGGAAATTTTTCAAAAATTTCCTATTTTTATAGGAAATTTTTCAAAAATTTCCTATTTTTATAGGAAATTTTTCAAAAATTTCCTATTTTTATAGGAAATTTTTCAAAAATTTCCTATTTTTATAGGAAATTTTTCAAAAATTTCCTATTTTTATAGGAAATTTTTCAAAAATTTCCTATTTTTATAGGAAATTTTTCAAAAATTTCCTATTTTTATAGGAAATTTTTCAAAAATTTCCTATTTTTATAGGAAATTTTTCAAAAATTTCCTATTTTTATAGGAAATTTTTCAAAAATTTCCTATTTTTATAGGAAATTTTTCAAAAATTTCCTATTTTTATAGGAAATTTTTCAAAAATTTCCTATTTTTATAGGAAATTTTTCAAAAATTTCCTATTTTTATAGGAAATTTTTCAAAAATTTCCTATTTTTATAGGAAATTTTTCAAAAATTTCCTATTTTTATAGGAAATTTTTCAAAAATTTCCTATTTTTATAGGAAATTTTTCAAAAATTTCCTATTTTTATAGGAAATTTTTCAAAAATTTCCTATTTTTATAGGAAATTTTTCAAAAATTTCCTATTTTTATAGGAAATTTTTCAAAAATTTCCTATTTTTATAGGAAATTTTTCAAAAATTTCCTATTTTTATAGGAAATTTTTCAAAAATTTCCTATTTTTATAGGAAATTTTTCAAAAATTTCCTATTTTTATAGGAAATTTTTCAAAAATTTCCTATTTTTATAGGAAATTTTTCAAAAATTTCCTATTTTTATAGGAAATTTTTCAAAAATTTCCTATTTTTATAGGAAATTTTTCAAAAATTTCCTATTTTTATAGGAAATTTTTCAAAAATTTCCTATTTTTATAGGAAATTTTTCAAAAATTTCCTATTTTTATAGGAAATTTTTCAAAAATTTCTTATTTTTATAGGAAATTTTTCAAAAATTTCCTATTTTTATAGGAAATTTTTCAAAAATTTCCTATTTTTATAGGAAATTTTTCAAAAATTTCCTATTTTTATAGGAAATTTTTCAAAAAAATATAGGAAATTTTTTAAAAATGTCACTTTTTATAAGAAATTTTTTTGATTATTGAACATTTTCAAATTTTTTTAAATTTAACTTGAAAATTTTCCAAAATTTGTCTACTTATTTGACTACTTGTTATTTGCTTGGACATTATAATTCGTATTTGGTTTGTCCCGCAAATTAGATATAGTGATGGCCATGTTGGAATACCCTTTACTTAATTGATATAACTATTATTGAAAGTTCTGCTATAAACATATTTTTAAAAATTTATTTATTAAGTATTAATTACACTGCTAAAGTGCCTTACATTTTTTTGCAAATTAATTTGTTTAAACAAATCAATAAATCTCTAAGTAAACATTGAAAAAAATAACAAACCACAATTTTAAATTACAATTAACACAGTTTTTTTTTTCAAAAAAACCACACACAACTAATTCAAAGTCTCTAAATATTTACAATTCAATTTGAAATTTACAACCCTTAACAAAAGCCACAAAATTACAATTGCAATTATTGTGCAACTGAGCAAAAACTGAATTAAATCAATTTCAATAAAACCAATAAATCATTGCAAAGTATTTATT
The DNA here is from genome assembly GCA_933228675.1 of Stomorhina lunata. Taxonomy (NCBI): domain Eukaryota; kingdom Metazoa; phylum Arthropoda; class Insecta; order Diptera; family Rhiniidae; genus Stomorhina; species Stomorhina lunata. Next base: position 67,024,606 of record OW121743.1, read on the forward strand.
CAAGTCAAAATATAAGTTCGAGTACTCGAGAACTGGGTAACATCAACATCGGCAATGATGATCATTAACACTTTCATTATCTACTTCATTAATAACACATACAATGATTTTTCTTTGATAATTACAACACTCGTGCCAACAACTTGCAACACTTACAACATATGACTATTGATTGGTTAGTTTGGATGGTTGCATGTGCTTCGTATCGAACAAAATGCAACTTCGAATTAAGAGCATTTTGAGAGTAAGACTCTCAGTCAAAAATCATCTCATTAAATAAGAATCTACAGCAGAGATGGAAAATTGTTTTTTCATTTTGTACTACGTACTTTTTTAGATCATAAAGGTACTATTTGCATTTGGATATACAATGGACTAATAGTTTTTTTATTAATTCATAATACTTTTCTATAAATGTGTTTCCATTTTTCAGTAAAATGCTAAAATGCTTCAAATATGGTCTAGGTTAGGTAAGGTTAAGCAGATGGCTGACAACAGAGTCCGCGTCACTTGGGTCCTAGAAAGTAGTCCCTTTGTATTATCTGCAGAGTAGAGAAAATAATATATTCCAAAAGTATCAAGGCTCCGTTATAGCTAGTCAGATGCAAAAATGAATGAGCCTATCTTACGAATGTTAAAATTCGAAACCTTTAAAAAGCGTGTATAAACGGGTAGCCCAGATGACCTGGGGAGTGACGGAGGAGTTAAGTGACAGTTTCTTTCTCCTCGATGTTATGACAACTTCTACAGTCATTGCTTTGAAGATTAAGTATTATCGTAGTAGAAGTTGTAACTTTCATATAATTGTTATATCGCAGAAGTGGCAGTCCTTGATCGGAATCCTAAGATTTCCGAGTCGTTCCGGTGGGTTGAGTTGGTTGATTGGTCAAGTAAGTCTTAAGACTGAACAGTATGTTTCTTTGGACAGGTTGATATCCAATAAAAGCTAATATCTTTTTGACTGAGGAGAGCACCATGCTTTGCTGGAATATCCGCAGTAGTATAACCTGGTAGCTACATTGTTGTGGCCACGTACCCAAAAAAGTTAAATATTATAATGTTTGCCATCTTATTTAGGGATGACCGATATTTCCGATATTGAGTGAACAGCGGCAAGACTGTCCGTACAAAAACGAATATCTCTGTAGTATATTCGGTGTATCTTTAGCCATTTGCTTGTCCTATAGATGTCTAAAATTTCAGTCCGTAGAATAATAAAGAGTTTTGGGAGCTTGAAATAGATTTTTGTCCCTAACAGTTGGGGGATTAGGATGATTTAGATTTATCTGTCTATATCTCCGGGGTCTTAACTCTAAAGATATCTACAGTTAAGGAGGGGTCTAAGAATGGGGTGGGAATGCAGTAGTCGATGTTTTATCCAAAATAGTGGAGTGACCTCTTAATAAAAGAGAACATTCTGCAGTAGTACTTAACCTAATGACTAAGTTAAGAGCTACGTCTTAAGCCATTAGCTCAGCCATAAGCGCAGCCATAAGCCTGTTTAGCATAGTATAGAGTGTTTTTGGAGCCGTAGTCGTAATGGCAAAAGTAATCCTTAGGGCAGAGGATCTTCAGGCCCTATACTCCACTGGGAGTCAAGGATAACAGAAGAAGAGCATAGGATCAGAAGATTTTAAAACAAGATCCTCGCTGAATAGCCTTACATAGACCAGGCCACTAGACAAGGGGACCATACATGAGTATAGGTTTTGCAACTCTATGCTTTTTTATAAACCGGCGGAATTTGTACTGATAAGTATTGCTATTTCGGCATAAGAGTGAGCAAGGGAATAAAAGTCATTGGCGTAATAGAGATCTTCAAGGCCTCCCGTTAAGGCAAAAGTGATGCCTCTTGTCGTGTTGGTTACATTAAGCCTAATAACATTAAGTACTACGTTTACAACTAGAGGTGACATTAAGAACACATTCTGGGTTTTTACTATTAAGGTTTTTATTGGACTATACATAAATTTGGATACCACTTTGTTTATCATTGGCAATTAGGTTATACCTTTCTAATTTCGACACTCGGTCTTATACTTTTATTATCATTCCTACATTGAGCTTAGTAGTTGTCCATAGAAGGATGATTATACAATTGTATATAGTGTAAAGCGAACTGGGTTACCTTCTTTAAAAAAGAGAAATGTGAAAGGCGGTGGAAGAGGAGTAATAGCTGTCATGTCTATTTATAGAACAGCTAAGCTGCGCCATCTATTGTTAGCTAGATACATTATTTTAGCTTTTTGTCATGTCTATTCTTAGAAAAGTGAAGTTCCACCATCTGTTGTTAGCTTGACACATTATTTTAGCTTTTTGTTATATTTATGCTATTTTGTAATGCCTATTCTTAAAGCAGTGATGTTGCGCCATCTATTATTAGCTTAACGCACATTTAAAGCTATTTTTCCTAGAGGCAATTTTTCTTCCACATCGGCGGCGTGTTAATGCTTCATTACAGATTCACTCCCTGAGTCGATAAAACGTAACTTTAAAGATAATTTAGATAAAATTTGTATGGAATCAGCCCCTTAGTTGACAATAACTTCCCTTTAAATGCCCAGGAATTCACAAAAACGTTTAAAAATCTAATGGTAATTGAATTTTATTGCAATCAATCGGTCCACATTTTTACTTTTCTTTTATATTAGATACTCTGCCGGAAATGACATAAATATACTTAAATCTTAATTTTTGTTTTAAAGCGATTGTGGATCGATTGTTACAAATTTCGGCTATTGGTTGTTATTTATTAAATATTTTTCTAGAAAATTTATATCTATGTCTCTAAGACTGAAGAAAAACTTTTAATGCTGTTGGTAAATATTTGACCTTAGCAGTGAAGTTAGAAAAGAAACGAAACCTTTCGAAAACGTTTGTCGAATGTAAAGACAGATTCAGCTTTACTTCAATCGTTTTGTTTCATGAACTAAACGAAACAAAATCATTTGAAAAATAAAAAAGCAAAAAACATTATCTTCGCTCATCTTCTTTGTAATCGTACGTTTAAGTACGAAACAGCCTCAGAAACGTTTTCGAATACTACCAGGAGCCGAAGACTTTTTGTAATTTTCATAAATATCATGATCATTAAATAAATTCGCAAAAATGATTATTAAAAGTACTAAACGCTGTTAAATTATATAAGATCGAAGCACTCAGCAAACGTTTGCGAAACGTTTTTGTTTTGAGTTTTTCGGTTATGATCCCTTTTTTTTCTTTCTAGCTGAGTAAGTTTGAATAACTTTTCTGTTCTGTTCGAGTAAAAATAAAAAATAAATCACTTTGGTAAATGTTTTATGATTATTTGTATTTTGTTTCTGTTTTGCTCTTTGCAAAGACAGAATTAAAACGAATTCGAATGTTTTGTTTGTTTTGATACTCTGCTTAGCAGTGAAAGGTATCAAATAGTGGGAATTGAACTTTTATAACATTTTCTTATTTGTTTTTTGTTAAAGATAAATATCCGATTTTTATTTCATTGCTGCAGTTTTAGAATTCGGAGATAATATAATTAGCCTTTTTACCCCTTAAGCGGACGAAATTAAAAAAAAACCCTAATGATCTCTAGCTTTAAAAGGTTTTATCAGGGCCATGATAAACTGTTTACTCTTGGATTAAGTCCAACACATTTTTAATTTCAAAATGTAATGTTTCTTCAAACAAACTAATAATTTAAGTTTTTTTTTTTTTGAAAGTGGCTTAAGTTCAACGCATTTTAAAATTCTAAAAAAAAAATTTACTTAAACAGGGAAAATTTTTAAAAAATTTACTTTTTATAGGAAATTTTTGAAAAATTTACTTTTTATAGGAAATTTTTGAAAATTTTCTTTTTATAGGAAATTTTTCAAAAATTTACTTTTTATAGGAAATTTTTCAAAAATTTACTTTTTTTTAGGAAATTTTGCAAAAATTTACTTTTTATAGGAAATTTTTGAAAAATTTCCTATTTTTATAGGAAATTTTTGAAAAATTTACTTTTTATAGGAAATTTTTAAAAAATTTACTTTTTATAGGAAATTTTTGAAAAATTTACTTTTTATAGGAAATTTTTGAAAAATTTACTTTTTATAGGAAATTTTTGAAAAATTTCCTATTTTTATAGGAAATTTTTGAAAAATTTACTTTTTATAGGAAATTTTTAAAAAATTTACTTTTTATAGGAAATTTTTGAAAAATTTACTTTTTATAGGAAATTTTTCAAAAATTTACTTTTTATAGGAAATTTTTCAAAAATTTACTTTTTATAGGAAATTTTTCAAAAATTCACTATTTATAGGAAATTTTTCAAAAATTTACTTTTTATAGGAAATTTTTCAAAAATTCACTATTTATAGGAAATTTTTTATAGGAAATTTTTGAAAAATTTACTTTTTTATAGGAAATTTTTGAAAAATTTACTTTTATAGGAAATTTTTCAAAAATTTACTTTTTATAGGAAATTTTTCAAAAATTTTTCTATTGTTATAGGAATTTTTGAAAATTTTCCTATTTTTATAGGAAATTTTTGAAAATTTTCTTATTTTTATAGGAAATTTTTCAAAAATTTCCTATTTTTATAGGAAATTTTTCAAAAATTTTCTATTTTTATAGGAAATTTTTCAAAAATTTCCTATTTTTACAGGAAATTTTTCAAAAATTTCCTATTTTTATAGGAAATTTTTCAAAAATTTCCTATTTCTATAGGAAATTTTTCAAAAATTTCCTATTTTTATAGGAAATTTTTCAAAAATTTCCTATTTTTATAGGAAATTTTTCAAAAATTTCCTATTTTTATAGGAAATTTTTAAAAAATTTCCTATTTTTATAGGAAATTTTTGAAAATTTTCCTATTTTTATAGGAAATTTTTGAAAAATTTCCTGTTTTTATAGGAAATTTTTCAAAAATTTCCTATTTTTACAAGAAATTTTTCAAAAATTTCCTATTTTTATAGGAAATTTTTAAAAAATTTACTTTTTATAGGAAATTTTTGAAAAATTTACTTTTTATAGGAAATTTTTCAAAAATTTACTTTTTATAGGAAATTTTTCAAAAATTTAATTTTTATAGGAAATTTTTCAAAAATTCACTTTTTATAGGAAATTTTTAAAAAATTTACTTTTCATAGGAAATTTTTGAAAAATTTACTTTTTATAGGAAATTTTTCAAAAATTTACTTTTTATAGGAAATTTTTCAAAAATTTACTTTTTATAGGAAATTTTTCAAAAATTTACTTTTTATAGGAAATTTTTCAAAAATTTACTTTTTATAGGAAATTTTTTGAAAAATTTACTTTTTATAGGAAATTTTTAAAAAATTTACTTTTTATAGAAAATTTTTAAAAAATTTACTTTTTATAGGAAATTTTTCAAAAATTTACTTTTTATAGGAAATTTTTAAAAAATTTACTTTTTATAGGAAATTTTTCAAAAAGTTACTTTCTATAGGAAATTTTTCAAAAATTTACTTTTTATAGGAAATTTTTCAAAAATTTACTTTTTATAGAAAATTTTTCAAAAATTTACTTTTTATAGGAAATTTTTCAAAAATTTACTTTTTATAGGAAATTTTTCAAAAATTTACTTTTTATAGGAAATTTTTCAAAAATTTACTTTTTATAGGAAATTTTTCAAAAATTTACTTTTTATAGGAAATTTTTCAAAAATTTACTTTTTATAGGAAATTTTTCAAAAATTTACTTTTTATAGGAAATTTTTCAAAAATTTACTTTTTATAGGAAATTTTTCAAAAATTTACTTTTTATAGGAAATTTTTCAAAAATTTACTTTTTATAGGAAATTTTTCAAAAATTTACTTTTTATAGGAAATTTTTCAAAAATTTACTTTTTATAGGAAATTTTTCAAAAATTTACTTTTTATAGGAAATTTTTCAAAAATTTACTTTTTATAGGAAATTTTTCAAAAATTTCCTATTGTTATAGGAATTTTTGAAAAATTTCCTATTTTTATAGGAAATTTTTGAAAATGTTCTTATTTTTATATGAAATTTTTGAAAAATTTCCTATTTTTATAGGAAATTTTTGAAAAATTTCCTATTTTTATAGGAAATTTTTGAAAATTTTCCTATTTTTATAGGAAATTTTTGAAAATTTTCCTATTTTTATAGGAAATTTTTCAAAAATTTCCTATTTTTATAGGAAATTTTTCAAAAATTTCCTATTTTTACAAGAAATTTTTCAAAAATTTCCTATTTTTATAGGAAATTTTTCAAAAATTTCCTATTTCTATATTTTTATAGGAAATTTTTGAAAATTTTACTTTTTATAGGAAATTTTTGAAAAATTTACTTTTTATAGGAAATTTTTAAAAAATTTACTTTTTATAGGAAATTTTTGAAAAATTTACTTTTTATAGGAAATTTTTCAAAAATTTACTTTTTATAGGAAATTTTTCAAAAATTTACATTTTATAGGAAATTTTTCAAAAATTCACTTTTTATAGGAAATTTTTCAAAAATTTACTTTTAATAGGAAATTTTTGAAAAATTTACTTTTTATAGGAAATTTTTGAAAAATTTACTTTTTTATAGGAAATTTTTGAAAAATTTACTTTTATAGGAAATTTTTGAAAAATTTACTTTTTATAGGAAATTTTTTGAAAAATTTGAGTTTGATAGAAAATTTTAAAAAAATTTGTGTTTTATAGAAAATTTTGAAAAAATTACGTTACAATTACAACTGTTTCGTATTTGCCATCTCTGCTCTATATAGGAGATAGTGTAATTTACGTTTAAAATGTAAGATACAAACATTTTATTGCAGTATATCTGAGTTCTACAGTAAAGCCTTGATCGGTACTCCATGGCTAAATGTTTTGTTTAGTTTAAAAACTATTTAGTTTTTGCTTAATACACATCAAAAGATAACGAGCATTTGTTCAGGTTTTACTGTAACATTTTCAGTCTTTGAACGTCAGTTACACTTTGAAAACTAGTATAATTTCTGAGTTGTTTCATCTTTATTAATCGTTTATTCATTTGCTGCAGGCAGGCCAGGCATTCATTACACATTCACTTACTCGATATCAGATTCGTTTGAACGTTCATTCATTTGGTCATCTTAATTGCATTTGTCTGTCTATCCTACCGTCCATCCGTCTGTCTGCCTCTAAGTGGAGTAATTAACGTGGGCACACGTTCGATTGTTTTTATTATTTCTTTCCAAGTCTCTTTTGGAAGCAAAAACAAAAAAAAAAAAAAACGCACATTAGAGCAATAAATTTTTGGAATTTAAGCAGTAAATAAGCATTTGATTTCGATTTTCAATAAATTTTGTTGTTTGCGTTAATTTGGGGTTTCGACATTTCTGATGTATTTAAAATGATTTTAGTAGTTTATGTCTAAGTATATGCAGCTTTAAGCAGCTGAAAACTAGCACCCAAGTGAGATATTTCTTGGAATTTTATGATTTTGGTTAGTATAAAGCTAAACCTGCTAAATGAATGCTAAAATTGTAGATTTAGTTTGAAGATTTTTTTAAATTTTAGCTAAACTAGGTATAAATGATTTCAAATAACTTTGGTGTTAAAAGTTTTAAAATAAGTTAGAATATGTCTGTTATTTGTATGTCAAATATATGTACATTCAATTCATATCTAATTATTGTATATTTTCTAACAAAATTCAAATCTCAACATCCACTTGAATACGTCATTTATAGTCATAACAGCAGTAGCTGAAAATGTTAATAGAGTGATAACAGGGCAATGGTTCTACTTACATATAATCCATTAACATTATCTACCTTTAACTGGTTTTGTGTTTATTGTTTAAACAAATTTATGACTTGACGGAATTTATGATTATGGCTAATAATAAAGTTAACGATAAGTCAGCAAATTATTAGATAATTATTAGTTATATTGTTTTTGAACTTTTTATAGATCAATTGCTTTGTGATTTATTAGAACCAAATTTTATAACGAAAATTTTTCTATAGAAAAAATTTTATAATGAAAATTTTTCTATAGAAAAAATTTTATAACGAAAATTTTTCTATAGAAAAAATTTTATAACGAAAATCTTTCTATAAAAAAAATAATTATAACGAAAATTTTTCTAAAGAAAAAATTGTATAACGAAAATTTTTCTATAGAAAAAATTTTATAATTTTTATAATGTTTCTATAGAAAAAATTTATAATGAAAATTTTTCTATAGAAAAAATTTATAATGAAAATTTTTCTATAGAAAAAATTTTATAACGAAAATTTTTCTATAGAAAAAATTTTATAACGAAAATTTTTCTATAGAAAAAATTTTATAACGAAAATTTTTGTATAGAAAAAATTTTATAACGAAAATTTTTCTATAGAAAAAATTTTATAACGAAAATTTTTCTATAGAAAAAATTTTATAACGAAAATTTTTCTATAAAAAAAATTTTATAACGAAAATTTTTCGATAGAAAACATTTTATAACGAAAATTTTTCTATAAAAAAAATTTTATAACGAAAATTTTTCTATAGCAAAAATTTTATAACGAAAATTTTTCTAAAGAAAAAATTTTATAACGAAAATTTTTCTATAGAAAAAATTTTATAACGAAAATTTTTCTATAGAAAAAATTTTATAACGAAAATTTTTGTATAGAAAAAATTTTATAACGAAAATTTTTCTATAGAAAAAATTTTGTAACGAAAATTTTTCTATCAAAAAAATTTTATAACGAAAATTATTCAATACAAAAAATTTTATAACGAAAATTTTTCTATAGAAAAAATTTTATAACGAAAATTTTTCTATAGAAAAAATTTTATAACGAAAATTTTTCTATAGAAAAAATTTTATAACGAAAATTTTTCTTTAGAAAAAATTTTATAACGAAAATTTTTCTATAGAATTTTATAACGAAAATTTTAGTATAGAAAAAATTTTATAACGAAAATTTTTCTATAGAAAAAATTTCATAACGAACATTTTTCTATAGAAAAAATTTCATAACGAAAATTTTTCTATAGAAAAAATTTCATAACGAAAATTTTTCTATAGAAAAAATTTCATAACGAAAATTTTTCTATAGAAAAAATTTCATAACGAAAATTTTTCTATAGAAAAAATTTCAAAACGAAAATTTTTCTATAAAAAAATTTTATAACGAAAATTTTTCTATAGAAAAAATTTTATAACGAAAATTTTTCTATAGAAAAAATTTCATAACGAAAATTTTTCTATAGAAAAAATTTCAAAACGAAAATTTTTCTATAAAAAAATTTTATAACGAAAATTTTTCTATAGAAAAAATTTTATAACGAAAATTTTTCTATAGAAAAAATTGTATAACGAAAAATTTTCTATAGAAAAAATTTTATAATGAAAATTTTTTATAACGAAATTTTTCTATAGAAAAAAATTTATAACGAAAATTTTTCTATAGAAAAAATTTTATAACGAAAATTTTTCTATAGAAAAATTTTATAATGAAAATTTTTCTATAGAAAAATTTTATAACGAAAATTTTTCTATAGAAAAATTTTATAACGAAAATTTTTCTATAGAAAAAATTTTATAACGAAAATTTTTCTATAGAAAAAATTTTATAACTAAAATTTTTCTATAGAAAAAATTTTATAACGAAAATTTTTCTATAGAAAAAATTTTATAACTAAAATTTTTCTATAGAAAAAATTTTGTAACTAAAATTTTTCTATAGAAAAAATTTTATAACTAAAATTTTTCTATAGAAAAAATTTTATAACGAAAATTTTTCTATAGAAATATTTTATAACGAAAATTTTTCTACAGTAAAAATTTTATAACGAAAATTTTTCTATAGAAAAAATTCTATAACGAAAATTTTTCTATAGAAAAAATTCTATAACGAAAATTTTTCTATAGAAAAAATTCTATAACGAAAATTTTTCTATAGAAAAAACTTAATAACGAAAATTTTTTTATAGAAAAAATTTTATAACGAAAATTTTTCTATAGAAAAAATTTTATAACGAAAATTTTTCTATAGAAAAAATTTTATAACGAAAATTTTTCTTTAGAAAAAATTTGGTAACGAAAATTTTTCTATAGAATTTTATAACGAAAATTTTTCTATAGAATTTTATAACGAAAATTTTTCTATAGAAAAAATTTTATAACGAAAATTTTTCTATAGAAAAAATTTCATAACGAAAATTTTTCTATAGAAAAAATTTCATAACGAAAATTTTTCTATAGAAAAAATTTTATATCAAAAACTATAGAAAAAATTTTCTATCGAAAATTTTTCTATATAAAAAATTTTCTATCAAAATTTTCTATATAAAAAATTTTCTATCGAAAATTTTTCTACAGAAAAAAATTTTTATCGAAAATTTTTCTATAGAAGAAATTTTATATTATATTTTATATTATATTTTTCCATTGAATAAATTTGTTATCGAAAATTTTTCTATAGAAAAAATATATCGAAAATTGTTCTATAGAGAAAATTTTATTTCAAAAATTTTCTTTATAAAATTTTTTCTATTGAAAAATTTTCGATATAAAATTGTTTCTATAGAAATATTTTTAATACAAATTTTTTTTTATAGAAAAATTTTCGATCTAAAATTTTTTCTACAGAAACATTTAAAAATTTTTTCTATAGAAAAATTTTTGACACAAAATTTTTTCTATAGAAAGTTTTCGATATAAATTTTTTCTATAGAAACATTTTTGTTATAAAATTTTATAACAAAAATATAAATTTTTTTAAAACTAATTTTTGTTTACAGAAAAATTTTAGATCTAAAATTTTTTCTATAGAAAAATTTTCGATGTAAAATTTTTTCTATAGAAAACTTTCGATATCAAATTTTTTCTATAGAAAAATTTTCGATATCAAATTTTTCTATAGAAACATTTTTGTTATACAATTTTTTCTAAGAAAAATTTTCGTTATAAAATTTTTTCTATAGAAAAATTTTCGATGTCAAATTTTTTATTGAAAAATTTTCGAAATAAAATTTTTTCTAAAGAAAAATCTTTGATATAAAATTTTTTCTTTAGAAAAATTTTGGATATAAAATTTTTTCTATAGAAAAATTTAGGATGTAAAACTGTTTCTATAGAAAAATTTTCGATATAAAATTTTTTCTGTTGAAAAATTTTCGATGTAAAATTTTTTCCATAACAATAGAAAAATATAAAAATTTTTGATATTAAATTTTTTTCTATACAAAAATTTTCGAAAAAAAAATTTTCTAAGTAAAATTTTCGGTTAAAATATTTTCTATAGAAACATTTTAGAAAGTATTAAATTTATTTAATACTTTTTTTATTACTATTACTCATATAATTTTTTGCGGACTCTGGCTTAAAGTGTGACAATTGTATTGTTAACTTTAATTAACAGTTACAATTTATTAACGCCTCTAGCTTTTAATAATTTAATTAACAAAACAAATAGTTAATGCCCATAAACAATTACTCAACTTAAGAATAAAAAAATTTATATTTAAAAAACTAAAAGTTTTTTTTTTTTTTCTATAAAAAAGTAACATAAACAAAAAGAACTCCAACACAATTTGTTTAAAATAAATCAACGTAAAAATCTATAAACAAATTGTTTTGTTTTCTTCATCGCATAGAAATAACTAATAAATTTAGACAATAAAAAATTAAAATGTAATTGATGACTATTTGAGTTTTGACACTAGCGCCACCTACATACAACTTTTTATTAATCCATTTCATTTTGTTGAGTCTTTCTAAAACTTTTCCTTCTACGAATGGAGGAGAAGTGTTTTGTGGGGATTTTCAAATAGAAAATTGTTTAATTAATATTTACAAGGGGAAAATACAAAACAGAAAATATGAAGGGGGAAAACAAAGTATTACTTTTTCTTGGAAGTATTGATTGTATGCAACTGCCTTCTCTGGGTTAAATGAAAAACTCATTCATTGCCGCAATGTGGGTGTTTTCGTTTTAAACATTTAAAATCGTTTCGTTTGAAATTTTTTTGTATCGCTTTTTATTCGTGTTCATTGTAAATATTTTGTTGTTAAAACTTCAGTCTTTTGTGCGGCTTACACAGGCGAGCTTTGGTCACTTGACCCACTAACAATTATTTACTATTTACTATTCACCGTATCGCTGAGTGTCAGTTGTGAATATGAACAAATTTTACAGGCATAGTGCAAATACACTGAGGACTTGATAAGCGGCACTTGAAAAAATTTTGCATTCCATAGAGATTTCTAAAGAAATATCTTTTAGAGAAAAAATAACAATTGACAATTTTTCTATAAAAAAATATAACATGCGACAATTTTTCTATAGAAAAATATAACAAGCGACAATTTTTCTATAGAAAAATATAACATGCGACAATTGTCTATAGAAAAGTGTAACAATTGACAGTTATTCTACAGAAAAATATAACAAGCGACAATTTTTGTAAAGAAAAGTATAACAATTTTTCTATAGAAAAGTATAACAATTGACAATTTTTCTATAGAAAAATATAACATGCGACAATTGTCTATAGAAAAGTATAACAATTGACAATTATTCTACAGAAAAATATAACAAGCGACAATTTTAGTAAAGAAAAGTATAACAATTGACAATTTTTCTATAGAAAAGTATAACAATTGACAATTTTTCTATAGAAAAATATAACATGCGACAATCTTTCTATAGAAAAGTATAACAATTGACAATTATTCTATAGAAAAATATAACATGCGACAATTTTTCTATAGACAAGTATAACAATAGACAATTATCATATAGAAAAATATAACAAGCGACAAATTTTCTATACAAAAATATAAAATGCGACAAATTAAATGTACAAAAATATATCATGCGACAATTTTTCAATGTAATAGTATAACAATTGACCATTTCTCTATAGAAAGATATAACAACAAGCTACAAATTTTCTATAGAAAAATATAACAAGCGACAATTTTTCTAAAGAAAATTATAACAATTGACAATTATTCTATAGAAAAATATAACAAGCAACAAATTTTCTATACAAAAATACAACATGCGACAAATTTTCTATACAAAAATATATCATGCGACAATTTTTCAATAGAATAGTGTAACAATTGACAATTTCTCTATAGAAAAATAGAACAAGCGACAAATTTTCTATAGAAAAATATAACAAGCGATAATTTTTCTAAAGAAAAGTATAACAATTGACAATTATTTTATAGAAAATATAACATGCGACAATTTTTCTATAGAAAAGTATAACAATTGACAATTATCATATACAAATTTTCTATACAAAAATAAAACATGCGACAAATTTTATGTACAAAAATATATCATGCGACAATTTTTCAATGTAATAGTATAAGATATAACAACAAGCTACAACTTTTCTATAAAAAAATATAACAGCGACAATTTTTCTAAAGAAAAGTATAACAATTGACAATTATTCTATAGAAAAATATAACAAGCAACAAATTTTCTATACAAAAATATATCATGCAGCAATTTTTCAATAGAATAGTATAACAATTGACAATTTCTCTATAGAAAAATATAACAAGCGACAAATTTTCTATAGAAAAATATAACAAGCGACAATTTTACTATAGAAAAATATAACAAGCGACAAATTTTCCATACAAAAATATATCATGCGACAATTTTTCAATAGAAAAGTATAACAATTGACAATTTCTCTACAGAAAAATATAACAAGTGACAAATTTTCTGTAGAAAAATATAACAAGCTAAAATTGTCTGTAGAAAATATAACAAGCGAAAATTTTTCTATAGAAAAATATATCAATTTTTCTATAGAAAAATATAACATGTTACAATTTTTCTATGCAAGCGATAATTTTTCTTTATAAAAAAAATAACAAACGACAATTTTCTAATTGATAAATATAATAAGATACAATTTTTTTTTAGAAAAATATAACACGCGACAATTTTTCTAAAGAAAAATATAACAAGCGATAACTTTCTATATAAAAATAAAATAAACTAGAATTTTCTTTAGAAAAATATAACAAACAACAGTTTTTCTATAGAAAAATATAACCAGCGACATTTTTTTTTTATAAAAAAATGTTACGTCCGACAAATTTTCTGTAAAAAAATATAACAAGCGATAAATTTTCTATAGAAAAATATAATATGCGACAATTTCTCTATAGAAAAATATCAACATCTTAAATTTTTCATAAAAAAAATAAAGCGACAAAAATTTTATATCGAAATTATTTTTATAGAAAAAATTTTATATAAAAAATTAAAAAAAAAATGTTATATTGAACATTTTTTTGTAGAAAAAAATTTACATCGAAAAATTTTTATATCAAAAATTTTATATCAAAAATTTTTCTATAGAAAAAATTTTATATCGACCAATTTTCTATAGAAAAAATTTTAGATCGAAAATTTTAAAATTTTTTTATAGAAAAAATCTTCTATTTTTCTATAGAAAAATTTTTGTATTGAAAATTTTTCTATAGAAAAATTTTTGTATTGAAAATTTTTCTAAGGAAAAATTTTTGTATTGAAAATTTTTCTATGGAAAAATTTTTGTATTGAAAATTTTTCTATAGAAAAATTTTTGTATTGAAAATTTTTCTATAGAAAAATTTTTGTATTGAAAATTTTTCTAAGGAAAAATTTTTGTATTGAAAATTTTTCTATAGAAAAATTTTTGTATTGAAAATTTTTCTATAGAAAAATTTTTGTATTGAAAATTTTTCTATCGAAAAATTTTTGTATTGAAAATTTTTTTATAGAAACATTTTTATAAAAATATAACATGCGACAATTTCTCTATAGATAAATATCACAAGCTTCATTTTTTATAACAAAAAAATATAACAAGCGATAATTTTTCTATCGAAAAATATAACGAGCGACAATATTTCTATAGTCAAATCGATCCCCCACTTTTTAGAGCCGTTGCAAGTGTTACCACTGTTTTTATTGAAATCATGTAAATGCAACATGAATAACTAAGTGCGAATGAAACTTTTATATATGAATATTTTTTTCTTTGGAGCTTTTTTGCATTAGCGAACACATGTGTCACCCACAACATAAATTACATTCATAAAAAATGAACAAGTTAAATATTTTTCGCATAAAAATAAAATTTATTTTATAACTTCAATTTAAAATTAAATTAGTATTAGGTGGGTGATAAAGGACATTGATAAATAGATTATTTACTACTTTAGTTTTAAATTTACAACAATCTTTTTAAATATAAATTACAATCAAATTTTTTATCTTGTCTTTTTAGGTAAGTTTTCACTTTTAAGAGATTTTACGGGAAAAGAGGTAAATTTAAAAACGCAAAAAATATAACAAGTCACATTTAATAAGCGACAATTTTACTATAAAAAAATTGAAAATGCAACAATTTTTCTAAAGAAAAATATATCATGCTACAATTTTTCTATAGAAAAATTGAAAAAGCGACAATTTTTCTATAGGAAAATTGAGGAAAGCGATAATTTTTCTATAGAAAAATTGAAAAAGCTAAAATTTTCTATAGAAAAATTGAAAAAGCGACAATTTTTCTATAGAAAAATTGAAAAAAGCGACAATTTTTCTATAGAAAAATTGAAAAAGCGACAATTTTTCTATAGAAAAATTGAAAAAGCAAAAATTTTTCTATAGAAAAATTGAAAAAGCGACAATTTTTCTATAGAAAAATTGAAAAAGCGACAATTTTTCTATAGACAAATTGAAAAAGCGACAATTTTTCTATAGAAAAATTGAAAAAGCGACAATTTTTCTATAGAAAAATTGAAAAAGCGACAATTTTTCTATAGAAAAATTGAAAAAGCGACAATTTTTCTATAGAAAAATTGAAAAAGCGACAATTTTTCTATAGAAAAATTGAAAAAGCGACAATTTTTCTATAGAAAAATTGGAAAAAGCGACAATTTTTCTATAGAAAAATTGAAAAAGCGACAATTTTTCTATAGAAAAATTGAAAAAGCGACAATTTTTCTATAGAAAAATTGAAAAAGCGACAATTTTTCTATAGAAAAATTGAAAAAGCGACAATTTTTCTATAGAAAAATTGAAAAAGCGACAATTTTTCTATAGAAAAATTGAAAAAGCGAAAATTTTTCTATAGAAAAATTGAAAAAGCGAAAATTTTTCTATAGAAAAATTGAAAAAGCGAAAATTTTTCTATAGAAAAATTGAAAAAGCGACAATTTTTCTATAGAAAAATTGAAAAAGCGACAATTTTTCTATAGAAAAATTGAAAAAGCGACAATTTTTCTATAGAAAAATTGAAAAAGCGACAATTTTTCTATAAAAAAATTAAACAAGCGACAATTTTTCTATAGAAAATTAAACAAGCGACGATTTTTCTATAGAAAAATTGAAAAAGCGACAATTTTTCTATAGAAAAATTGAAAAAGCGACAATTTTTCTATAGAAAAATTAAACAAGCGACAATTTTTCTATAGAAAAATTGAAAAAGCGACAACTTTTATATAGAAAAATTGAAAAAGCGACAATTTTTCTATAGAAAAATTGAAAAAGCGACCATTTTTCTATAGAAAAATTGAAAAAGCGACAATTTTTCTATAGAAAAATTGAAAAAGCGACAATTTTTCTATAGAAAAATTGAAAAAGCGACAATTTTTATATAGAAAAATTGAAAAAGCGACAATTTTTCAATAGAAAAATTGAAAAAGCGACAATTTTTCTATAGAAAAATATAACTTTCGTCAATTTTTCTATAGAAAAATATAACTTTCGTCAATTTTTCTATAGAAAAATATAACTTTCGTCAATTTTTCTATAGAAAAATATAACCTTCGTCGATTTTTCTATAGAAAAATATAACTTTCGTCAATTTTTCTATAGAAAAATATACCCTTCGTCAATTTTTCTATAGAAAAATATAACTTTCGTCAATTTTTCTATAGAAAAATATAACTTTCGTCAATTTTTCTATAGAAAAATATAACTTTCGTCAATTTTTCTATAGAAAAATATAACTTTCGTCAATTTTTCTATAGAAAAATATAACTTTCGTCAATTTTTCTATAGAAAAATATAACTTTCGTCAATTTTTCTATAGAAAAATATAACTTTCGTCAATTTTTCTATAGAAAAATATAACTTTCGTCAATTTTTCTATAGAAAAATATAACTTTCGTCAATTTTTCTATAGAAAAATATAACTTTCGTCAATTTTTCTATAGAAAAATATAACTTTCGTCAATTTTTCTATAGAAAAATATAACTTTCGTCAATTTTTCTATAGAAAAATATAACTTTCGTCAATTTTTCTATAGAAAAATATAACTTTCGTCAATTTTTCTATAGAAAAATATAACTTTTGTCAATTTTTCTATAGAAAAATATAACTTTCGTCAATTTTTCTATAGAAAAATATAACTTTCGTCAATTTTTCTATAGAAAAATATAACTTTCGTCAATTTTTCTATAGAAAAATATAACTTTCGTCAATTTTTCTATAGAAAAATATAACTTTCGTCAATTTTTCTATAGAAAAATATAACTTTCGTCAATTTTTCTATAGAAAAATATAACTTTCGTCAATTTTTCTATAGAAAAATATAACTTTCGTCAATTTTTCTATAGAAAAATATAACTTTCGTCAATTTTTCTATAGAAAAATATAACTTTCGTCAATTTTTCTATAGAAAAATATAACTTTCGTCAATTTTTCTATAGAAAAATATACCCTTCGTCAATTTTTCTATAGAAAAATATAACTTTCGTCAATTTTTCTATAGAAAAATATAACTTTCGTCAATTTTTCTATAGAAAAATATAACTTTCGTCAATTTTTCTATAGAAAAATATAACTTTCGTCAATTTTTCTATAGAAAAATATAACTTTCGTCAATTTTTCTATAGAAAAATATAACTTTCGTCAATTTTTCTATAGAAAAATATAACTTTCGTCAATTTTTCTATAGAAAAATATAACTTTCGTCAATTTTTATATAGAAAAATATAACTTTCGTCAATTTTTCTATAGAAAAATATAACTTTCGTCAATTTTTCTATAGAAAAATATAACTTTCGTCAATTTTTCTATAGAAAAATATAACTTTCGTCAATTTTTCTATAGAAAAATATAACTTTCGTCAATTTTTCTATAGAAAAATATAACTTTCGTCAAGTTTTCTATAGAAAAATATAACTTTCGTCAATTTTTCTATAGAAAAATATAACTTTCGTCAAATTTTCTATAGAAAAATATAACTTTCGTCAATTTTTCTATAGAAAAATATAACTTTCGTCAATTTTTCTATAGAAAAATATAACTTTCGTCAATTTTTCTATAGAAAAATATAACTTTCGTCAATTTCGCTATAGAAAAATAAAACTTTCGTAAATTTTTCTATAATTAAATTGAATTTAAATTTTATAAAAAATTTCCCATATTTGCAAATTAAATAAATCTTACCTTGATGCCAATCAAATGTTCTACAAAATTTATGTCTTCTTTTTTCCTAGAATTTAAATTCCTCAATTGAATTTTTCCTTTAAGCCATAAAATTTTCCATTTAGTTTTACTTAAAATATTGCTTCTTCGAATTGATTTGAATATAATTGAATTCGTTTTCAGTTCATTTCAATAAAAAATACAAAGAATAGAAAATAACAAGGCACATACAAACTCTTCCATAAACAGCCAATTTTCCAACTCTAATCATTTATTTTCATAAATAAAATTTTTCAATACTTTTCTTTCTTTCGAACAATTGTTCCCAAAGTACAAAATTCAATTCCCATTGCAAAGCATATGCGCAAGTCAGTCAGCGCATGAATGTGCATGATGTGCTGAATGCATAAAATATTGCATTTTCTTTATTAAATCATACCTACAACTCAAGATATTCAAGATACAATTTCAAAGATAAATTTACTACAAATACAATTTGATGCTGCAGCAACAGCGACAGCAACGGCCACTGCAACATGTGAACAAATAGAAATAACAAAAAATAAACAAATCGATTTCAGAATTCAATTCGCTTTATTTAGTTTTCAATAATAATAATAATATTTTTATTATCAACAATACAATATTGTTCAATTCAATCGTTGGCAATATATCTTTAGCGATTTTTTCGCTTTTCGTAGAAGTAAATAAATTGTAT
Source organism: Stomorhina lunata (assembly GCA_933228675.1). Taxonomy (NCBI): domain Eukaryota; kingdom Metazoa; phylum Arthropoda; class Insecta; order Diptera; family Rhiniidae; genus Stomorhina; species Stomorhina lunata. The sequence continues at coordinate 67,043,689 of OW121743.1, forward strand.
GTTGTGCATTATAAAATGTTGTTGCTTTTTAACTAAATAAACGAAGTACAATTCGAAGCTAAAATACTTAGACTTTGTAGTAGCAAAAGCTAATATTGGGCAGAGGTTCTTAATTAAAAAAAAAATAAACGAAAAATTGTTATAGAAAAATATATTGAGATGCAATTTTTCTATAGAAAAATATAGCAAGTGACAATTTTTTCTATAGAAAAATATAACAAACGAGAGTTTTGATATAGAAAAATATAACAACGACAATTTTTATATAAAAACTAAAACCATCGACAATTTTTCTATAGAAAAATATAACACGCGAGAATTTTTGTATCAAAAAATATAACAAGCGACAATTTTTTGTTAGAAAAATATAACAAGCGAGAATTTTTATATCGAAAAAAATATAACAGGAGACAATTTTTCTAAAGAAAAATATAAGTGACAGTTTTTCTATAGAAAAAGAAAGCAAGCGACAATTTTTGTATAGAAAAATATAGCAAACGACAATTTTTCTAAAGAAAAATATAACAAACTGGAATTTTCCTATAGAAAAATACAACAAAAGACAATTTTTCTATAGAAAAACATAACAAGAGAAATTTTTCTATAGAAAATTATAACAAGCGACAATTTTTTTCGATGAAAAATATAACAAGCTAGAATTTTTCTATAGAAAAATATAATAAAAGATAATTTTCTTATAGAAAAAAAATAACAAGCAACATTTATTCTTTAGAAAAATATACGAAGCCACAATTTTTCTATAAGAAAAGATAACAAGAGACAATTTTTCTGTAGAAAAATATAACAAGAGACAATTTTTCTTTAGAAAAAATAATGGAGATAATTTTTATATCGAAAAAAATATAACAAGCCAGAATTTTTGTATCGAAAAATATAACAAGCGAACATTTTTCTAAAGAAAAATATAACAAGAGACATTTTTTCTATAGAAAAATAAAACAATCGAAAACTTTTCTATAGAAAAATAAGAAGCAATTTTTGTATAGAAAAATATAACAAGCGACAATTTTTCTAAAGAAAAATATGGCAAGCGACAATTTTTGTATAGAAAAATATAACATGCGATAATTTTTCTAATGAAAAATATAACAATCAAAAACTTTTCTAATGAAAAATATAACAGCAGACAATTTTTCTATAGCAAATTATAACAAACGAGAAATTTTTTTTAGAAAAAATAACAATCGGTAACTTTTCTGTAGAAAAATATAACAAGCGAGAATTTTTGTATAGAAAAATGTAGCAAGCGATAATTTTTCTATAGAAAAATATAACAAGCGGCAATTTTAAATAGAAAATTATAACAAGCGATAATTTTTCTAATGAAAAATATAACAATCAAAAACTTTTCTAATGATAAATTGTTGTTATATTTTTCATTAGAAAAGTTTTTATATAGAAAAATATATTTTTCTATAGAAAAATATAACAAGCGGCAATTTTAAATAGAAAATTATAACAAGAGACAATTTTCTATAGAAACTATTTTTTATATAAAAATATAACAAGCGATAATTTTTCTTTAACTAAAGCGACAATTTTTCTAAGGAAAAATATAACAAGCGATAATTTTTCTAATGAAAAATATAACAATCAAAAACTTTTCTAATGAAAAATATAACAACAGACAATTTTTCTATGGCAAATTATAACAAGATTTTTTCTTTAGAAAAATAAAACAATCGATAACTTTTCTATAGAAAAATATACCAAGCGAAAATTTTTCTATAGAAAATTATAACAAGCGACAATTTTTCCGCAAAAAAAATTTTTCTATAGAAAAAAGAGGCAATTTTGCTACCGAAAAATATAACAATCGAGAATTTTTATTTGAAAAATGTAACGAGAGAGAATTTTTCTAAAGAAAATTATAACAAGAGACAAGTTTTTTTAATGATCTACTAGAAATCATATTTCATGATCTATAAATTATTATGATCTACTATAGAACATTAAAATCTACTATAAATCATTAAGATCTACTAAAGATCATTATGATCTACTATAGATCGTTATCTACTATAGATAATAATTATTTATAGTAGATCATAATTATCTATAGTAGATCGTAATGATCTTTAGTAGATCATTACGATCTATAGTAGTTTATAATAATCTATAGAAGATCATAATGATCTGTAGTAGATCATAATGATGTAAAGAAAATCATAATGATCTCTAGTAGATCATAATGATCTATAGTGGATCATAATGACTTATATTAGATCATAATGATCTATAGCAGCTCATAATGATTTATAGAAGATCATAAATATTTTTTTTTTTAATTTTTCTATAGAAAATTTTTGGTAAAAAAAATTTTTCTATAAAAACTTATACATCAAGAAAATTTTCGTAAAAAAAAATTCTTTGTGAAAAAAATTTTTCTATTGAAAAATTTTTGTGAAAAAATTTTTCTATTGAAAATTTTTTGTGAAAAAAATCTTTCTATTGAAAATTTTGGGTGAAAAAAATTTTTCTATAGAAAATTTTTCGTCAAGAAATTTTCTAGGAAAATTTTTCGTAAATTTTCTATGGAAAATTTTTCGTAAAATTTATACGGAAAATTTTCGTTAAAAAAATTTTTCTGTTAAAAACAAAATTTTCTTTAAAAATTTTGAAAAAAAATGTTTGTATAGAAAACTTTTTGTTAAAAAAAATGTTTCCATAGAAAATTTTTCGATAAAAAAAATTGTTCGTTAAAAAATTTTTCTATTAAAAAATTTTTCTATAGAAAATTTCTCGTTAAAAAAATGTTTCAATAGAAAATTTTTCGTTAAAAAAAAATTTTTTATAGAAAATTATTCGTTAAAAAAATGTTTCTATAAAAATGTTTCGTTAAAAAATTTTTTTCATAAACAATTTTTCGTTAAAAAAAATTTTCTATAGAAATTTTTTCGTTAAAAAAAATTTTCTATAGAAAATTTTTCGTTAAAACAAATTTTCTATAGAAAATTTTTCGTTAAAAAAAATTTTCTACAGAAAATTTTTCGTTAAAAAAAATTTTCCATAGAAAATTTTTCGTTAAAAAAATTTTCTATAGAAAATTTTTCGTTAAAAAAATTTTCTATTGAAAATTTTCTGTTAAAAAAATTTTCTATAGAAAATTTTTCATTAAAAAAAATTTTCTATAGAAAATTTTTCGTTAAAAAAAATTTTCTATAGAAAATTTTTCGTTAAAAAAAATTTTCTATAGAAAATTTTTCGTTAAAAAAAAATTTTCTATAGAAAATTTTTCGTTAAAAAAAATTTTCTATAGAAAATTTTTCGTTAAAAAAAATTTTCTATAGAAAATTTTTCGTCAAAAAAAATTTTCTATAGAAAATTTTTCGTCAAAAAAAATTTTCTATAGAAAATTTTTCGTCAAAAAAAATTTTCTATAGAAAATTTTTCGTCGAAAAAAATTTTCTATAGAAAATTTTTCGTCAAAAAAAATTTTCTATAGAAAATTTTTCGTCAAAAAAAAATTGTCTATAGAAAATTTTTCGTCAAAAAAAAATTGTCTATAGAAAATTTTTCGTCAAAAAAAATTTTCTATAGAAAATTTTTCGTCAAAAAAAATTTTCTATAGAAAATTTTTCGTCAAAAAAAATTTTCTATAGAAAATTTTTCGTCAAAAAAAATTTTCTATAGAAAATTTTTCGTCAAAAAAAATTTTCTATAGAAAATTTTTCGTCAAAAAAAATTTTCTATAGAAAATTTTTCGTCAAAAAAAATTTTCTATAGAAAATTTTTCGTCAAAAAAATTTTCTATAGAAAATTTTTCGTCAAAAAAAATTTGCTATAGAAAATTTTTCGTCAAAAAGAATTTGCTATAGAAAATTTTTCGTCCAAAAAAATTTTCTATAGAAAAATTTTCGTCCAAAAAAATTTTCTATAGAAAATTTTTCGTCCAAAAAAATTTTCTATAGAAAATTTTTCGTCCAAAAAAATTTTCTATAGAAAATTTTTTGTCCAAAAAAATTTTCTATAGAAAATTTTTCGTCCAAAAAAATTTTCTATAGAAAATTTTTCGTCCAAAAAAATTTTCTATAGAAAATTTTTCGTCCAAAAAAATTTTCTATAGAAAATTTTTCGTCCAAAAAAATTTTCTATAGAAAATTTTTCGTCCAAAAAAATTTTCTATAGAAAATTTTTCGTCCAAAAAAATTTTCTATAGAAAATTTTTCGTCCAAAAAAATTTTCTATAGAAAATTTTTCGTCCAAAAAAATTTTCTATAGAAAATTTTTCGTCCAAAAAAATTTTCTATAGAAAATTTTTCGTCCAAAAAAATTTTCTATAGAAAATTTTTCGTCCAAAAAAAATTTCTATAGAAAATTTTTCGTCCAAAAAAATTATGATAATCGACAATTTTTCTATAGAAAAATATAATAAGCCACAATTTTTCTTAAAAGCTTAATTTTTGTTGACCATTTGGGAACCCCTGAAATACCCATTTGTTTTGTTTGTTACTCCCCGAAAAGCCATGAAATATCAATAAACCGAACATGAGCAAACAATTCATTGAATGAATCCGACCGTCTAAAATTTCCAACATAAAAAAAAACAAACGAGAAAATACTAAATTAATGCGTGTTAAGAAATTTAGGTCAATACACGAAGACGACAAAATTGTAAGTTGCCACTAAAACAATGACAGCGACATCAGCAGCAGCCGTCAGCCGTCAGCAGTTGCTTACAGCAACATTTAGTTAAATCTTGTAAAATCTGTTGTTGGTTTATTGGTTTAGTTTGGGTGCATTTTTGTTCGCATATTTGACGTTTTGGCGGCTAAACGGCTGCTGCGTTCGGTAGCTTTTGCATTTTGTTATGCTTTTAGTTTTTTTAACCGTCCGTCTGTCTGTTTTTCGTCCGTCTGTCATGTATATTTTGAATGGTGGCTTGTATAAATTCTGTCAATTTTATGTTGTTTTATTGACATTCGATGCATTTGTTTTGAAAATTTATTTATTTTGCGTATTTTGTTTTTGGTTTAGACAAGGGAATTTCAGGCCCAATGTGCTGATGCTTTGTACATTACTCATGCTGCAATTTATAGAGATTTTATCTCTTTTCTATGTAAAGTTTCTAAAATATAGTCTGTACTATTTCTTATAGAGTTGTTCTATATTTAAGTATTTATGTACATCGATCTTTTAAACAATCAATCAATCACTCGTCAATTGAAGTAGAGCCAATTTGGGCAACCCCAAACTAATCTAATTTTTGCTCTAAATTTTGATTGTCAATTGTTCGTCATCAACCTATAGGATTTTGTAAAACTCAAAAAAAAACTTCCCATTCTATTTTTATTGTTTTGAAAACATTCCCAAAAATAACTTTAAAACAGTCGAAGAAAATAAAATAAAATTTATTATCTTTATCACTATCAAGTGTTTATCTACCCAGGCTACCCAGACCTGGAGCTTGTGGTAAATTAAAGATATAACTCAGTCATCCAAAAACTAGAAGGACAGACAGACACAGTAACAAACGTTTGCCAAGTTTTAAATAACTCAGCAGTAGCTGCAGTTAACATTGTTTCCGTTGATGCTGGTGCTGCTGCCGTTTTAAGATAAATCTTAAAATACCACAGACAATTTTGTATTCGTTTTAAGAATTTTTATTATTTCAGAAATTTATTTGTTTTTTCTTTTGTTTTTTTCTTGTTGGCTTCTTTTTTATTTCGAAATTTCAAAAATTTATCTTTAAAATGCATCCACAGATTTACATAAAAATTTAGAGATTCAAAACAAAAATTATAATAGAGATACATAAATACTTGTATATTGTCTATGACCTGATTTTTGTTGCCGCTTCCAAATCCGATAAGATTAAGTTGTTAGACAAGTTAATGGTGAAAGAGGAATTTAGTGGGAATAAGATGAAAAAGAAATTCGGTTAAGATATGATTTCGGTCGAAACATTTTGTTAAAATATATAAATTATTGATCTGCTATAGATCATGCAATAGATCTTGATGATCTAATTAGATCATGATACTCTTCTATAGATCACTTTGATCTACTAGAGATCATTATGAACTACTAAAGATCAATAAGATCTACTATAGATCATTATGATCTACTACAGATCATTATGATCAACTACAGATCATTATGATCTACTAAAGATCATTATGATCTACTAAAGATTATTATGATCTACTAAAGATTATTAAGATCTGCTATAGATCATTATGATCTACTAAAGATCATTAAGATCTGCTATAGATCATTATGATCTACATAAGTTTTTTATGATCTACTATAAATCATTATGATCTCCTATAGATCATTATGAACTACTAAAGATCATTATGATCTACTATATATCATTATGATCTACTATAGATTATTATGATCTACTGTAGATCATTATGATCTGAAAAATATCATTATGATCTGCAATAGATCATTATGATCTGAAATAGATCATTATGATCTACTGTAAATCATTATCATCTACTAAAGATCATTATGATCAACTATAGATCATTATGATCTACTAAAGATCATTATGATCTACTAAAGATCATTATGATCTGCTATAAATCATTACGATCTACTATAGATCATTATGAAGTACTAAAGATCATAATGATCTACTAGAGATCATTATGATCTACTAGAGATCATTATGATCTACTAGAGATCATTATGATCTACTAAAGATCATTAAGCTCTACTTTAGATCAATAAGAAAATTTATTTTTTGACGAAAAATTTTCTATAGAAAATTTATTTTTTGACAAAAAATTTTCTATAGGGAATTTATTTTTTGACGAAAAATTTTCGATAGAAATTTTATTTGTTGACAAAAAATTTTCTATAGAAAATTTTTCTTTTGACAAAAAATTTTCTATAGAAAATTTTTCTTTTGACGAAAAATTTTCTACAGAGAATTTATTTTTTGACGAAAAATTTTCTATAGAGAATTTTTCTTTTTACAAAAAATTTTCTATAGAAATTTTTTTTTTGACAAAATAATTTCTATAGAAAATTTATTTTTTGACAAAAAAATTTCTATAGAAAATTTATTTTTTGACAAAAAAATTTCTATAGAAAATTTATTTTTTGACAAAAAATTTTCTTTATTTGGCAAAAGTTTTTCTATAGAAATTTTTGTTTGAAAATTTTTCGTCAAAAAAAATGAATGAAAAATTTACTTTACGAATAATTTTCTCTAGAATTTTTTTTTTAAATTTATTGTCAAAAAAGAAATTTAATAGAAAATTTTTCTGAAGAAAACTTTTTGCAAAAAAAATTTCTGTGGGAAATCTTTGGTCAAAAAAATTTTCTATAGGAAATTTTTCGTCAAAAAAAATGTTTCATCAAAAAAATTTTCTACAGGAAATTTTTCGTCAAAAAAAAATTTCTATAGGAAATTTTTCGTCATAAAAAATTTTCTATAGGAAATTATTCGTCAAAAAAAATTTTTTCGTCAAAAAATATTTTCTATAGGAAATTTTTCGCCAAAAAAAATTTTCTATAGAAAATTTTTCATCAAAAAAATTTTCTATAGGAAATTTTTCGTCAAAAAAATTTTCTATAAGAAATTTTTCGTCAAAAAATTTTTGTTTATAAATTTTTTTATAAAAAAAATTTTGTATAGAAAATTTTTCATTAAAAAAATTTCTCTACCGAACATTTTTCGTTAAAAGATATTTCTCTATCGAAAGTTTTTCGTCATAAAATTTTTTTTTTAAAGATTTTCGATAGAAAATTTTTCTAAATGAAAATTTATCTATAGAAAAATTTTCTATAGAAAATTTTTCTAAATGAAAATTTTTCGATAGAAAATTTGTATTCTTAGGAGCATAAATTTTTCTTTTGAAAATATTTATCGCTGTTTTGAAAACATTTTATTGTATTTGAATAGAAAAAATTTTTGACGAAAAATTTTAAATACAAAAATTTTTTGCAACGAAAAATTTTCAATAGAAAAATTTGTTTGAAAATTTTCGTCGAAAAAAAATTTGCTGTAGAAAAATTTTTCGTAAAAAAATTTTTTAAAAAAATTTTCTATCGAAAAATGTTTTAAATGAAAAATTTTCAATAAAATTTTTTTTTTTTAACGAATGTAGAAAATTTTTCGTAAAAAAATTGTTGCTTTAAAAAACAAATTCCTATAGAAAATATTTCGTCAAAAAAATTTTTCTATAGAAAATTTTTCGTTAAAAAATTTTTCTATAGTTTTCGTCATAAAAATTTTTTTTAAGATTTTCTATAGAAAATTTTTCGAAATAAAAATTTTTCTATAGTAAATTTTTATTCTTAAGATCATAAATTTGTCTTTTGGAAATATATATCTCTTTTTTGATAGCCATTTTATTGTATTTTAATATTTTTTAACTTAATTACGTTTGACAAAATTCTTATGTCTTGACACCTAAGAAGCCATTTTAATATTTCTCTTGACGCCTATAATTGCCTTGAATATCTTAATCAAAATGATACCCTCTCACTTTATAAGTCATTGGTCCCTACTTAAAAATATTTCCCCTAAAATTTTAAAAGAACTCGAAAAATTTGTGCTAACAAGTTATTGTGGAGTGTTGAAATTATTTCGAAATTTGGGGGAGCTTTAAATAAATTTATTTAAAAAAACTCCAGTTCCCTTTATTTTTGTTCAAACATTTTCATTTATTAGATTTTTTATATCTTCACCCACTTTATGTAAATTTATTTGAAACATTAATAAATTTTCTTAAGTTGTCAAATGTTAAAAACATGACATGAAATGTTTGCAATAATTAGACATAAAAAAAATTCACTTTGAAATTAATAAAATTAAATTTATATTTATTTTAACCTTCTAAATAAAAAAAAACAAATATTTTCTTAAATTAATGTTGAAATATTTGAAAAACAAACTTTTTTTAATATAAAGCCAAAATCAAGGCATTAGTCCATTTTACTAAAATGTAAAATAGAATAAAATGTTGTTATTAATTCAAAAAAACTGTCAGTGGAATAATAAATTAAGAATATGAAAATTTATAGAACCGAAACTGAATTTGCTTTAATATCTACTAGATTTTAAACTATTAAATTATTAAAAGTTTTGAGTTAATTATTTAGTATAGAACGTAATATTTATACAATATTTTTATTTGCTTTTTCAATTCAAATATTTAACATGAATATTATTGGTAATTATCATAATTTTCTAATAAAATTTTTATTGGCCAAGTAAAATTTGATTTTCTCATAATGAAATAATAATTAAAACAAACAAAATTATACAATTATGAATAAATCAGGTAATAAATATGATAATTAATAAACATTAACATATTTCAGTTTAAATCAATCATTATTTATGTTAATTCAACTCATTTTTGCATAATACAGGGTGGCTGATGAATTTTGCTTAATTGAAAATCTTAATGCATTTGAAAAATTACATATTTTTTTGAAGTAGTTCATGAAGTTTTGAAAATAATTTATCAAATAGCCTCCACCCTCGATGACACATGTGGAAAAATTTTCCATTTAAAATTGTTTTTGTAGAAACATTTTAAATTGTTTCTACCAATAAACTTTTGATATAAATTTTTTACAGAAAAATTTTTAATTTCAAATTTTTTTCGGTAGTGAAATTTTTAATTAAAAAGTTTTACTGTAGTGTATCGCACTAAGATTCCAATTTATTTCTATTATTTATAATTGTAATAAAATAAAAAAAATAAAACCAAAAAATGTTGGTGGGAAAATTTTTCCTCGTCTCGTTTCTATGGTTGGTTAGGCCATCTCATCAGGAGGTTTATCCCTCATTCTACATAGAGTGAAAAATATACATTATAACTTATTTGAGGGACAGAATAAATACGAATTATTATTGTGTCCAACAAATATCAACATAAAGCGAATATTATCATCTGATCGACTGTTCAGTCGATGTTCTACGCTTTTACTTATGGTTTATGAACATAATTCTGAAAAGTTGTGTTTGTAAATACAGTAATAATGCGAGGTTTTCGATCTGTCTAAATTGGGGATAATCCTCCTGAAGAGATGGCTTAACCAACCATCGAAATGCATCGAGGAATTTGGTTTCTCCGCAAACATTTTTTGGCTTTTTATCAATAAATTCATCTGTTACATTAATAAATAAATGTAACAGGTTTGGATCAAATGCAAATACTCTTCTTTTTGAAAAATATTTTCTATAGAAACATTTTTCATAAAAATATTTTTTATGGAAAAATTTTTGAGAAAAAAAAAATTCAATAAAAAATTAAAAAAAATAAATTTCCAATAGAAAAATTTAAATAAAAAAATTTTCTATGAGAAAAACATTTGCCATAGAAAAATTGTTGATAAAAACAACGCGTCGAGGAAAGGTTTCCTCACCAACATTTTGTGGTTTTATCAAATAACTATTTATTACAATAATAAATAATTGTAATAAATTGGGATTCTTAGTGCAATACACTACAGTAAAACTTTTTAATTAAATGTTTGATGTCCCAAATTTTGATAAACCTTTTTAAAAACATTTTTTATAAACAAATTTTCTATAGAAAAATTTTTGATAAAAAACTTTCTAAATAAAAAAATTTTTTATAGAAAAATTTTTGATAAAAAAATGTTCTATAGAAAAATTTATGATAAGAAATAAATTTTTTAAACCCCTTTTTAAATTTATTTTCTATACTTTTTTTATCAAAAAATTGTTATGACAAAATTTTTTATGGAAAAATTTTTGATAAAAATTTTTTTATGGAAAAATTTTTGATAAAAAATTTTCTATAGAAAAATTTTTATGAAAAAATTTACTACAGAAAAATTTTTGATAAAAATATCTTCTAGAAAAACATTTTTCATAAAAATGTTTTCTATGGAAAAATTTTTTATAAAAATATTTTCCATGGAAAAATTTTTTATAAAAATATTTTCCATGGAAAAATTTTTGATAAAAAAATTTTTAATAGAAAAATAAAAAAAGATTCTATGAGAAAAACCTTTTCTATAGAAAATTTTTTGATAAAAAAAAATTTTCTATAGAAAAATTTTTGATAAAAAAAAATTTTTAATAGAAAAATAAAAAAAAAATTTCTATGAGAAAAACATTTTCTAAAGAAAATTTTTTGATAAAAAAAAATTTTCTATAGAAAAATTTTTGATAAAAAATTTTTTATGAAACAATTTTCTATAGAAAAATTTTTTAGAAAAAAATTTTCTATAGAAAAATTTTTGAGAAAATAATTTTCTAAAGAATTTTTGATAATTTTTGATAAAAATATTTTCTGTAGAAAAATTTTTGCTAAAAAATTTTCTATAGAAACATTTTTGACAAAAAATAAATTTAAAAAGGCGTTTAAAAAAGAATTTTTATAAAATTATTTTCTTTAGAAACGTTGTTGGTAAAAAATTTTTGATAAAAATTTTTCTATACAAAAATATTTTCTATAGAAAAATTTTTGATAAAAATATTGAAATTTAGAAAAATTTTGTATGGAAACATTTTGGATAAAAAAATTTTTGAGATAAAAATTTTCTGTGGAAAAATTTTTGATAAAAATATTTATGTGTAAAATATTTTCTATAAAAAAATTTTTGATTTCTATAGAAAAATTTTTGATAAAAAAAATGTTCTATAGAAAAATTTTTGATAAAAAAATGTTCTATAGAAAAATTTTTGATAAAAAAATGTTCTATAGAAAAATTTTTGATAAAAAAATGTTCTATAGACAAATTTTTGATAAAAAAAATTTTAAAAATGGGTTTTAAAAAGAATTTTTCAAAAATTATTTTCTATAGAAAAATTGTTGAAAAAAAATTTTCTATAGAAGAATTTTTAATAAAAGAGTTTTCTATATACAAATTTTTGATAAAAATATTTTCTATAGAAAAATTTTTGATAAAAATATTTTCTATAGAAAAATTTTTGGTAAAAGTATTAAAATTTAAAAAATTTTCTATAGAAAAATTTTTAATATAAAAATGTTCTATTAAAAAATTTTTAATAAAAATATTTTTCAAAGGAGTTTTTCAAAAATTATTTTCTGTACAAAAATTTTTTATAAAAAAAATTTTCTATAAGAAGATTTTTGATAAAAAATTTTTCTATAAAAAAATTTTCTATAGAAAAATTTTTGATAGACAAAAAATTTCTATAGAAAAATTTTTGATTAAAAAATATCTTTAAACTATTTGAGATCTTTAAATAATTGTCATACCCCGAACAAACCAATTTGTAGGTTAGTCATTTCAAAATTGAACTCATTTAGAAAATTTTAGCAAAACACAAAAAATAAAGACAAAATGAACAATTATCGATTTTGTTCTAATGACACTTTTGAAACTAACAAAAAAACGAAAAAAATTTGATTAATTAATTTTCTATTTGTAAAACATAATAGCCCAATTCACAGCCAATGGCAAATAGTCTAGCATCGTAGCCTTTGCAAGTCGGTATAGCTAATGAAAATTTTGATTTGGAAATAAAATTGAACTTGAACCCTTATCTATGAGATTGAAAACCATGGCAGATGACGTTTGTGGCAGTTCCAAAAAAATTCCTCAACGCCCTTTCCACTAGACCACTGGAGCGCTTCTGATGGACTGGAATGGAATGTTGACTAGTATATACCCGTGAATCTCTTTCGACCAATATTTTACTGTAATTAACTTTTAAAGTCGAAATACTTCTTAAAATTGGCTTCTAGAGGTATACACAGATGAATCTACGTAGAATGTTTCAGTTCAAAACTTTTTTAAAAATGTACAATAGAGTGGTTCGATAAAAAAGTTGAGTCAGTCACCCCCTAGGATTAAAGATAATGTAAAAATAATTTAAAAAAAAATTGTTTTTATTTTTTTACCACGCCTACAAATACCGCCCGTTTTGTATTTTGTTAACTGTGTCGCCATCTTTAGTCCGTTCATAACACTTTATATATCGGTGTTTACGGTCGTATAAGGGCTACTTTTCTAACTTTGATAGTTTTTTACTAACACGTCAATCTCTAGTCATAATTTTTCAAAATTCGATTCTTACCCACCCTAATTGAATCGAGTACAAATCTAGTTTTTTTTTTTTAAATTATGACTATAAATTGACATGATAGTAAAAAACTATCAAAGAGAGAAATGTAGCCCTTACAGAGCCGCGAACACCGATATATAAAACGTAATCATCGGACTTAAAATGGCGACACAGTGAACAAAATACTAAAAGGGCGGTTTTTGTAGGCGTGGTAAAAAAATAAAAAAAAAAAAAATTTTAGAATTGTTTTAACATTATCTTTGATCCTAGGGGGTGACTGACACAACTTTTTTTTTGTATGGAAGGCGAACCGCTCTAATATACAATCATATCAAATTAATATTTTAGTTTTTTTGCAACCCAATTTCTCTTTTTTAATTCAAAACATTTCTCAAAAATTAATACCCCACTGTGCTATAATTAGCTTAAGTGCACTTGCATTTAGACAAACAATTCCCGTTGGTATTAAAAAAGTAGGGTACTCGTGCACTTGTCTAGAAACAGTCTAACCTAAAAATATAAAGACAGCTTTGAAAAGGAACCATCGTAAATGTCTAATGCAATTAGTGAAATAATTTGTAAATTTGTTGCTGCTGCCGTTTTCGTTGTTTTTCGAATAATTTAAAAATAAAATGATTAATTTTTATTGTTGTATTTATTGCACAAATTGTTTTAAGTGTTTGGCATCAGAATTGTTAACAATTAATTAAAAATAGAAAATAAAAATACAAATTTTCATTCATTAAAATCAAATTCTAGACAAAATGCAAGTTAATGACGATCGATGATGATGATGATAATGAGGATGATGATAAGTTAATTTGTATATACAAATTCGTTTAATGCGAAACTTACAAATTATTGAATAAATAAAATGTTTAACATTTAAATTGTTAAAAGCTACAAAAATTACAAACCAAAAAAAAAAAATTTTAAATAAACACTTAAAACTTGATAAATAAATAATTGAAATAAAAAAATTAAAGTGTTAATTGGCCACTAAATCAAATAATGATTATTAACAATTATTTATTTAACAATAATTATAAGTATTTATTAACTGTAATGAAATATAAACAAATGATTAATATATTTTCAATTGCAAGAAAAAAACACAAAAAATAAAAAATCAATATTTTATCAATAAACAATTTGTTAAAATTATTAATGTGTGAATTTTTAAGTCAATTTGTTGAAAACATGTTTGATTGTGTTTTGACTGGTTTTCTTATAAAAGTGACAGCTTTGAGGTTCAAATAACTTTCGATCTTTAGGTTAAGTAGAGCAGGTGTAAAAAACTAAGTTATGATATGAACCTAAGCCCGGATTCGAACTCACAACCTTGTACATACAAATCTTGGTTCAAATAAAATTAACTAGTTTCAACAAAATTTTGTTATCAAAAATTTTTCTATAGAAACTTTCTTATGAAAACATGGCCTAACCAACCATCGAAACTCGTCAAAAAATTGGTTTTTCCGCAAACATTTTTTTTGGCTTATTATCAATAAATTGGTCTGTTATATTAATAAATAAATGTAACAGATTGAGATCAAATGCAAATACTCTTTTTTCTTGAATAATTTTTTTATAATAGAAAAATCAAAAATTTTTCTATAGAAACAAATTTTTTAAAACGCTTTTTTAAATTTTTTTTATCAAAAATTTTTCTTAAGAACATTTTTTATCAAAAATTTTTCTATAGCCAATATTTTAAATAATATTTTTATCAAAACCTTTGTTTATCAAACATTTTTCTTAGAAAATTTATTTATCAAAAATTTTTTTATTAAAAATTTTTCTATAGAAAATTTTTTATCAAATTTTCTTCTATCAAAAATTTTTCTATAGAAAATTTTTTTTATCAAAAATTTTTCTACAGAAAATTTTTTTTATCAACAATTTTTCTATAGAAAATTTTTTTATCAAAAATTTTTCTATAGAAAATTTTTTTATCAAAAATTTTTCTATAGAAATTTTTTTTATCAAAAATTTTTCTATAGAAAATTTTTTTATCAAAAATTTTTCTATAGAAAATTTTTTTTATCAAAAATTTTTCTATAGAAATTTTTTTTATCAAAAATTTTTCTATAGAAAATTTTTTTATCAAAAATTTTTGTACAGAAAAAACTCTTTTGGAAGATATTATTATTAAAAAATTTTCAATAGAACATTTTTATATCAAAAATTTTTCAATAGAAAATTTTTTATCAATAATTTTTCTATAGAAAATTTTTTTATCAATAATATTTTTATAGAAAATTTATTTATCAAAAATTTTTTTTATAGAAAATTTTTTATCAAAAATTTTTCTATAGAACATTTTTTTATCAAAAATTTTTCTATAGAACATATTTTTATCAAAAATTTGTCTATAGAACAATTTTTTATCAAAAATTTTTCCATTAAAAATTTTTTTTTGTCAAAAATTTTTCTATGGAAAATTTTTTTTATCAAAAATTTTTCTATGGAACATTTTTTTAGAATTTTTTTTTTATCAAAATTTTTTTATCAATAATTTTTTTATCAAAAATTTTTCTATAGAAAATTTTTTTATCAAAAATTTTTCTATAGAAAATTTTTTTATCAAAAATTTTTTGTACAGAAAATAATTTTTGAAAAACTATTTTGAAAGATATTTTTATTAAAAATTTTTCAAAAGAGCATTTTTATATCAAAAATTTTTCTATAGAAAATATTTTAGTCAAAATTTTTTCTGTAGAAAATATTTTTATCAAAAATTTTTGTTTTTAAAATTTTTGATTATCAAAAATTTTTCTTAGAAAATTTATTTATCAAACATTTTTCTATTAAAAATTTTTCTATAGAAAATTTTTTATCAAAAATTTTTCTATAGAAATTCTTTTTCAAAAATTTTTCTATAGAAAATTTTTTTTATCAAAAATTTTTCTATAGAAAATTTTTTTTATCAAAAATTTTTCTATAGAAAATTTTTTTTTATCAAAAAATTTTATGTAGAAAATATTTTTTAAAAACTCTTTTGTAAAACTCTTTAAAAGTTTTTTTTATCGAGAATTTTTCTATAGATCATTTTTTCACAAAAAAAATTTATATAGAAAATTTTTATCAAAAGAAAATGTTTTTATTAAAAATTTGTCTATAGAAAAATTTTAAAAAAGGATAGATAGAATTTTTGTTTTAAATTTTTCTATAGAAAATATTTTTATCAAAACTTTTTTTGTCGAAAATTTTTTGATCAAAAAAGTATAGAAAATTGTTTTATTAAACATTTTTCTATAGAAAATTTTTTTTATGAGAAATGTTTCCATAGAAAATTTTTTATCAAAAATGTATCTTTAGAAAATAATTTTTAAGAAACCCTTTTTTATCCAAAATTTTCTATGGAACATTTTCAAAATTTTTTCTATACAAAATTTTTTAAATAAAAATATTTTTATCAAACATTTTTCTATACAAATTTTATTTATCAAAAATTTTTCTTAGAACATTTTTTTTATCAAAAATTTTTCTAATAGAAAATTTGTCTATAAAAAATTGTTTTATGAAAAATTTTCAATAGAAAAGTCTCTCCACATTATTACTTCCAAAATTTTCAAAATTATTAATTTGAAAATTAAATGAACTCAATAATAATTTTTCAATAAATTTTTTTTGTCAAAAAGATTTCTATAGAATATTTTTATTTTAAAAAATTTTCTATAGAAAATTTTTTTATGAAAAATGTTTCTATAGAAAATTGTTTATCAACAACTTGTCTATAGAAAATAATTTTTGAAGAACACCTTTCTAAAATTTTTTAAAGTATATATTTTTATCAAAAATTTTTGTAAAGAAAATTTCTTATCAAAAATTTTTCTATAGAATTTATTTTGATAAAAAAGTATAGAAAAATTTGTTATCAAAAACTTTTCTATAGAAATTTTTTCATGAAAATTTTTCGATAAAAAATAATAATAATAATTTCGATAAAAAAATTTTTCTATAGAAAATTAAAAAAAAACATTTTATCAAACATTTCTTGGAGAAATTTTTTTTCACAAAAAATGTTTCTATAGAAAATTTTTTATCAAAAAATTTTCTA